>CAUYQV010099741.1:0-21799 GCA_963574575.1 Galagoides demidoff | reverse complement strand
CTGTGGTCCCAGCTACTTGGGAGGCGGAGGCAGGAGACTCGCTTAAGCCCAGGAGTTGGAGGTTGCTATGAGCTGTGATGCCATGGCACTCTACCCAGGGGGATAGCTTGAGGCTCCGTCTCAAAAAAAAAAAAAAAAAAGCTATTAGCGGGACGAGGTTTGTTATTTTCACAGGGGTGAGAATTGTGTTTACGCCTGGCAGCAGGACAATAAAAATTTACAGGGAATTAGAATACTCAGAAAAGTCTTACCTTAGTGGAGAGGAATAATTAGCCCTAGGTTAAGGATTACCTTATAATCACCTAAAAAATTATGAAAGAAAAATCTAAATAGGTAAAATCATTTTTAAATAACTGTTGACCAGAGCAAAACTCAAAATTTATAGGGATACAAAAATCTAGCAATCAATATCGTAGAGTTCACATGGTATCTGGCGTCCAATTATATATTAGTAGGTATGCAAAGATGAAGAAAATGCAGCCCATAATGGAGACGATAATCAGAAGTATATAATTTTATTTTTATAATCCAACACAGATGCTAGAATGAGCAAATAAGGACATTAACACAATATAATTATGTTCTATAGGCTAAAAAGTTTAAGTAGTACCACGGAAGAAATAAAAAGGATGTGAATTGAGATTTTAAGGCTATGAGTTAGAATACCTAAGATGAAAAATACTCTGGACGTAACAACATATTAAATATGGCAGTCCAAGATATGAGTAAACTTGTATATATGTAAATACGTATACCTATTTTATATGTAGATATACATATATACACACAAACATACACATACAGATGTATAATTTGTCCAGTTAAGCAAAAATACAAAGTTTCTTCAATATTAAGGGAAAAAGGCAATAAATTTGCAATGTGATATGACATACTGCATATCTTTTTCATTATTACTGTATTTCTAAAGAGAATATCCAGTATTGCCTATAATTTTTATCCTAATTTGCTAAGTAAATTTTTATTATGGCAGAGTTGTGTCAGGTGAGATGTTAATAGAAAAAGTGTTCTGCTAGAGTTTTGGGTGGTTGTAAAGTTGCAAAACTCAATATATGTGTTATTGTCAAAGTCATCAATTACCCTATCTGTAGCACACTGATTAAAGAGGAAAATAAAACCGTAGCACTTATGGCAATATACAATGAAAATGTACTCATGGTACAGAGTGTCAAATCCCCTAACTAAAAATGCAATAAAGAAATAAATATTATTCATTATATATTAACCCCACAAAGGTTCAAACCCTACAGTGACTATTTTTGTATGTTTGCTGGCAATATACAAAACATTATTTATACTATTCAGAATAAATATATTTGATTTGGCAAAAAATTTACAACTTCACTATATTTTAATTTAAAAAAATATCAATTTGGGGGAGTGACATTGGCAAGATGTGGAATAGAAAATCTCAGATGTTCCTGCAACCATGGAGACATCAACTTAACAATACATGCCCAATTGCATCTATGCAAAATCTAAAAACCAGGTAAGAATTTCCTGTACCCCAGGCGAACATGAGGCCAACTGTATAGATTCCTGGTAGGAAAATTCATTCCCTAGCACCCTTCCCCTGGTACAGTGCAGTGTGATTAGTAGAAAACTCTTGGGCAAGATAAATAGAAGACTGAAATCTACATTCAACATCCTATTTTTTCATGGGGCTGCCTGTGGAACTGATTTCTATCTTGTCTGAATATAAGTACTGACAGGACTAGGGAGTCCAGTTGGGGCTGCTGAGAACCAAAGTGATCAACATGGTTTGTCTACTACCAAAGTCTGTAGTACCACACAGGCACTAGGAGGGAGCTTCTGAGTAGGAACTGGTAGACCTCTTTAATGAGATGATGTGTACAAGCCCAGAGAGCGCATGTCCTCAGAAAGGGCTTGAAAGGGCTCCAGAGTCTGTAGCCTGTCTGAATGTTGAAAGTCTTCCCTATACAAATCTGGATCACAAAGACAGAGAGATGGCTGATTTTCAAATGCCTGTATCTTAACAGGAGATAAGGAAGCATACAAAAAAGCAGTGGAGAATGTTAGTTCTTAAAGAAACAGGGATTCTTGAATTACTAGCCAAAGAATTAAAAATAATCTTCATAAGGATCCTCAGTGAATTAAAAGAGTGTAGACAATGAAATCAGGAAAACAGTGCATGAACCAAGTGAGAATATCTACAGAGGGAAGAACTATGAAGGGCAACTGAACAGAGATACTGGAGGGGAAGAATATAATAGTTGAGTTGAAAAATGCATCAGAAGGACTCAACAGCAGACTTAACCAGTGGACTTGAAGACAATGCATTCAAAATTACTGAAGCAGAGGACCAAAAAGAAAATAAATGAAGAAAAATAAAGACACACTGAGGGATTTATGGCACACTATCAACAGAAGCATTTGAAATGAAGAAAGAGAGGAAAAAGAGAAAGAAGCAGAGCAATTACTTAAAGAAAGAGTGATCTGAAACTTCCCAAATCTAAAGGAGAAACAGACACACAAATTCAAGAGTTTAAAGAAGTCCAGCTAGGATAACTCTGGAGAGGTATCACCAAAACACATCATAATCAAACTGTTGAAAATTACAAAGAGAGAACTTAGAAAGAGATAAGAGAAAAATGATTCATCATATTAAAGGGAGCTCCTGTTACATTACCAGCATATTTCTCAGCAGAAACCTTATAGGCAAGAAGGAAGTGGGATGCTACCTACAAGGTGCTGGAAGAGAAAAACTATCAAGTGAGAATGCTATATCCAGCAAAACTGTCCTTTTAATAAGGAAAAATAAATTAAAGCTTTGCCAGAGAAGCATCTGAGGGAATTTGTCATAGCTAGACTTGCCCTAAAAGAAATGCTGAAGGGACTCTTTCAAGTTTAAGTGGAAGGATTGTAAGTAGCAATAGGAAACCATATAAAAAGATGATACTCTCTGCTAAGGGTATATATATGGCATTATACATGTATATAATGCTATAGTGTTGCAACCTCAAATAATTTTTCAAAAAAATTTTTATTAGCTATTTAATTTTTAAAAAGACAGAATCAAAAGGGAATTTAGAAAATGTCTGGAGACAGATGACACAACATATCCAAATTTGTGGGATACAGTAAAAGCAACACAAAAAAGATTTATAGTGGCAAACACATGAAAAAATAAGAAAAAAGTTGAAATTAACAACTTTACACCTCAAGGAACTAGAAAAAGAAGAACAAACTAAACCAAAATTTAGCTGAAGGAAGTAAATAATAAGAATTAGAGCACAGATAAATGAAATAGAGAATAAAAAATAGACAAAAATCATTAAAAACAACAGTTGGTTTTTTGAGAACATCAACAAAATTGACAGATCCTTATCAAGACTAACAGAGAAAAAGGAAGACCCAAATGACTAAAATTTACAAATGAAAGAGGAGATATTATAATTGTCACAGAATTAAAAGGAAACAAAGGAGTTAATGTAAATCTCTTTCAAGTCTTCGGATGTGACAGTGTTCCACTCTGACTGACGTGGTGATTCTTTTCTGGTCTAACCTACAGTTCAGGATCCTTCTTGTACCAGGGTGATGAAACTTACCGCTTTCTGGCAAGTTGTACCAAGAGGACATTGAAAGCCAGATTTCCCAGTTCCAACATTTTGGTTTGATTCGTGGTGCTGTCTCAGTCAGGGTCTGACCCACAGTATGCAGATGCCAACCCCAAAGCCCCAGCAGTTGTTTTTTTTTCAGTTGGTGGAAAATATAACCATGAAAGCATACAGAGGGAGAAGTGATTCAAAGAGTCTGAATAGCAGTACAGAAATGTGCAAGATTAATTTTCTATACTTTCTGATTTCCCCCCTTATTTTTTCTGATGTTAGGCACAACCCTGGTAGGGGTAGAGAGATGACGTAAGTCTTGGTGAGCAACTCTTTTCTGTCACCAGTGGATGACGCCCACTGGCAAATTGTGATTCCTCCCTCATCAGAGTGAGACCTGAGGGAGCTGTAGCAATAGAGTGATTACAAACAGCAACACTGATTGTGTTCCTCCAGGGAATGTTCATTTCATAGGTCATTGTCTCAGCCAGGAGGTTGAGTCTGTGCTCATCCTTGGTGTGCAGACGAGGAAACCAAGCATCAGGGATGCTTATCCAGCTGCAACTTGCCCAGGAGCGTGAAGCTGGTGGGCGGTGGAGCTGGGCAGACGCTGCCCTGGGCTGCCAGGCTCTGACGTTGTCTGCTTAAATAGTTCTAAGGCAGAGATCTAAGGCTAGGAAGGAATTGAGGGTCACTGTGTGTTAGGCACTTAGTAATTGTCACACAATGACTCTTTGGTCATTATTCTCTTATTTTTAAAAAGAAATAAAACAGACCAGGCATGTTTTAATTGCCTGTAATCTCAGCACTCTGGGAGGCCGAGGAGGGTGGACTGTTTCTACTCAGGAGTTCAAGGTGAACCTGAGGAAGAGCAAGACCCTGTCTCTAAAAAATAAAAATAAAAATACGTGAAACAAAAGGCCAGTATTATCAAGTTGTTTAATCAAGACAACAATAAAAGCTGAGTTCATAGCTGGGCTCCTGTGTTGAGCATGTCCACACTCTCTCCACTGTTGACCTGTCCGCGTAGCCGGTTACCCACCTGTAGCCACCCGGCCAGGGCAGGTTGTGCAGGCTACTGTTCCTGGGCACGGTATTGTCCTCAAAGGATTGCTATCAAATATAATTATTTAATTCAGTAACAAACGCCATATAGTGTGTGTTCAATAAAATTTAAGATGCTTCAATAATTATTTAACATCAATTATTAGTTTAAATCTACTTTTGCTTAATGTGTTACAATTGAGAAAAACCAGGAATGTAGGTCTAGGAATACAGAGTAGAGACTCAAGCCTTGACTTTTCTTTCCTCTGCTGTATTTTTCTGGGGCCTCAGGATTTTACTGCCACTGATGGGTCAGGGAGAAGGTAGACTCTTGATCTGAGGGGCAGTGAGTCCTAGGGTATGAGCAATAAAGCTTGAGTCAGAAACTCAAAGCTCAGTCCTCAGCATTTGCTCACTAACTCTATGGCCTCTTCAAATCATTTAAATTCCCTGTCCTTGTTTTCTCGCCTATAAACTAGGAAAAACAAAAATATCCGATTGTTTTGTTTGCAGCATGAGCTAAGCAAGTATATTCGGCCCTTACGGTCTGCTGTCATCCTCCCCGTTCATTCATTCCAGAGCGAGGCTGTTGGTGCTGAAGGCTATGTTTCTTCCAATTTTTAGTCACCGAGAAAAAGGTGCTTGAGAACTCCAGAATTTCCACTTTTATAAAATCGAGCTCCTTATCAGTAAAAACATTGCATTTATCTCAAATAGATTATTTATCCTCTGACACTATGTGACGTGCTTCTTGTTAAGTGACGTTAATGCTATTATTTAAATATTTTAATACTCCATTCAAGGACTATTAGCATCCAGGCATGGATCTGCCGTTAGAAGAGTAATTTTTCTGTAATCAATGATCTTCTGAATTCAACTTTATATTCCTTTCGCCTTTAAACCATTTAAAATATATCTCAACATTGTTTGGTGTTGGTGTGAACATTTGTGCGTATGTGTGTGAGGGTCCTTTTCTTCCATTTTCCATCATTTTCCATTTTGGGCCTTTGGGGATTGTTATTAAATATTTGATTGTAGAATGTTGCTGCATATGCTTGGCATGATGCATTAATTAAAATAAATCTATCCAAAGGCTTTCATCTGTGGATTTGTATGTACTCCTAAAGCGCTAAAATAAGAAATGTTTATTTGTTGCAGACTATTACCAGATGATTTTAAATACCTGCCAAGCAGGAATACGGGTTCCCATGTGAGGCATTTCCACAATAAAATCTAGCACCTTAGCTAAAGAGGATAGTTTTACAGAAACAGAGAAAAAACAATAGAGCAAGTATTTCCCCTGTGGATAGTTTTAGCTACGATCTACCAATGTAGCTTATTTATTTCTGTCTTATTTTGTGCTTTTGTTTGGAAACATAATGCAATTTTACCTGGATGCACTCCTGGATAATCAGGAATAGCTGCCTATGTTGGCTGGCTCTGCCAGATGCAAGACCTTCACTGCCTCAGCCCTCCCCGCACCCACCTCTCCAGCAGACAGAAAAGGGTTAAGGATTATTGAGAAGTAGAGACGAGGGGAGGGAGCCCCAAGGAAGCCCATGATCAGGAGGCCGTAGGTCCGGCTCTCATCACCTGCGCGGCGCACAGCGCGTGGTGCAGCTCTCTGCACTGCTGTGTGTTTGGAGGGAGGGATGCTGCTGTCAATTTCTGGGACCGCTGCTGCGAGGAGTGGGCGTGGCTTCGGCAGTGTGGATGCTTGTTAGGAAAGATGCTGAGTGCTTTTCCGTGAGGAGTCAGGGCTGGGTGTGTGTGTGTAAGAGAAAGGGAGGGAGAGGGAGAGAGAGAGGGAGGGAGAGGGGGAAAGAGAGAGAGAGAGAGGGAGAGAGGAGGGAAAGAGGAAAGACAGAGGGAGGGAAGGAGAGAGAGACAGAGAGACTCAGAGGTGCTGAAACCGCAGACAGATCTGGGAGAGGACAGAGAACAGACCTGGAGCGCCCAGAGAACCTCTCCAGATCTTTTGGGGGAGCCTGATAAATGTGAACATGAGGTCTGTCGCTGGAGCTGTCCTTAAGATGCTACTTCTATTATCTACTCAAAATTGGAACAGAGTCGAAGCTGGGAATTCCTGTAAGTATACAGCAAATGATTTAAAACTTGCAAGGGGGCTCTCTGCAAAACTTTGATTCTGTCGTTTTTATAATTATTATTTGCGACTGGAATTGCTGCAGAGCATATTGCTATAAACGAAGCATCGCTCAAAATCCTGCAAATATGACTGGCTTACTCTTGTCTTTCCTCTGGGTCTGGTCAAAATAGGCAAAGTGTCATTTCTCTTTTTGTATAGGAGCAGAATCTTACTCTCTTGTCTTTGAATATTCATTGGGCAGGCTTAAGTTCTCGTAAAACATCAGATTAGCATCTTAACCAGGGACTAGCCCCAAATGTCTTCTTTCTTTCCTTTTTGAAGGATTATTGAATTTTAGTGGAAGTACATCTAACAGAAAAACAACAGGCAGACGGACTTGACATTATGCTGCCTAAGCTTAGATTTCTGAAGTTTGCAATTTGGCAGCACAGTAGCTGGCTGCATCTTTAAAATGATGCAGGCTAATAACTGAAATGTACTGCAGACTTCAGGAGCAGCAGAACTGGTGGAGGCAAACCTCAGTATTAACAGCCGTGTTCCCAGTGCTGAGGAGATGAGTCTCAGAGCACTCCTGGAAGAGGGGCTGGTTTCTACATTTTGCTTAAGGGAAAACCATTCAGGTGATCTTTCAAAACTAGTATTCTGTAGTGGTTGAACGTTTAGCTTCATGAATTTATGATTGAATATAATCAAGTTTGGGCAGCTGTATCACAACCTTATTTCTAATTTAAACATCATCCAAAATAACTAGGTGGACTCCTTTCATCCACATTGTTTCAGAGACAGAAAAAGTTTTAAAAGTTAAAATTCACTAAATGAAAGAATTTTCCCTTCCCCATGAATGATGAACAAGCTTAGCAAATACAACTTTTTGTACCTTTCTTGGATTTTAAAGGAAAAGCTCATTTGCTGTGAGGCCTGTCCAGAAATTTATGTCACTGCTGTGTCACCAGGTTTCATTTGGGGAGAAGCAGGTCAGTCATGAGGCTTTTGCCATAGTGTGTCACTTGACTTTGCTAGGGGTTCTGATGTAGGAAACACGTGAACTTACTGGCAAAAGCCAAAGGTTCGTTCACACAGCACGCAGGCTGCAATTTTGTGTTTCCATTTAAAATGAGCCCCTTTAATGTCGTGCTGTATCTATCATTCCAAAAAGGACAGAACTTCATTCCCGGTGCTGCACTGTATTTAAGATTCAGTTTTGACTTGGGCTTAAATCTCCTAAGTCCGTAAGATTTGCATCATTTCACCTAGTCAAAATCTTGGAATTCTGTAATGGCAGCACTTTGCAAATATGGCAACAAACCACAGCACTACAGATGCCTACATGCAAACAGAAGTTTTGGAGAAAAGGCTTAAGAAAGTCATCTTCCAACTACGGAAGTTCAACCAAAAAGAAAGGCACTAGAGGTCACTCTTACAATGTAAAGCACAGCACCCCGAGCATCCTTCCTTGAGAAAAGCAGGGCTTGCATCTGGCCTACACTCATCCCAGCTTTCTGATCTGCCATCTCTAGTTGGATTTATAATACATTAATGCAATTAATTGGGCTACTAGTTGTTCATGTTTGTTTGTTTCACTGAAGCCCCGTAAAAGGCGTTAAGTTGAAGACCAACTTTAAATAGCTTTTCTTTGGTAATGTGTCTTCTCAGGAAAGGGAAGGGGAGCTGCCGGGGAGATCTGGGGAAAGTGCAGCAGTCATGTCTGTCCTGCCCGGGCCTCTTGCTGATCCTTCACATTTCAGTCCTGATCCTCTATTCATTCAGCTTTGCTTTGTTCAAGGTGTAGTTTAATGCTCTTCTAAACATTTGATGAACTTACAGAAACCATAAAAATTTAAATTGTAAGGGACATTTCTATGTTAAAGTTGGAATTCTTGGTTACCATGCCTACATGTCAAAAGTTGACTGTCCCAGTGTCAAAAATGTCATTAAATGAATTTATATAATTAAAATTGCATTTAGTGATTTCTTATTTATATTTCGACAGTATGATTTGTAGCAGTATATATAAAAGAACATATTTTATTTCCTGATTTTTATTTTATTCCTCAATAGATAGTATTTTTTTTTTAAAGCAAGATATATTTGTTACCAAACCATGGTTGAAAGTATTTCATGTGTTTTATCTTTTTTGGAAGAACAAATATTTATTTTTCCTAGCAAGGTTGGAATTTGGTAATGGACCAAGCAATCATGAACCACCATAAGCATTTCTGAAGCATTATACTCAGTCCAATAATTCATCAGGATAGGACTTTATATTAATGAAAACTGAATCAATTTTGAATACCAATATTAAAATCAGGGAGGGATAGACAGAAATAAAATTAAAGGTCTGTCTTTCAGGGAAACACAAAGACCTTTTCCTTTTATTTACAAAAGGTGCACCAGAAGCAAAGCTGCCATCCTCTGAGTCAGCCCCAGGCTGCCAGTGTGAAACTGTTGGGGGACAGAACTCTGTCAACCCAGGGTAGCTTGGGGATTAGGCAGACTATACTCTGAATGTGAATTGATCTGATTGATCAGCAGGGAAACTTTACATTAAAAGGATTCTATGCAAATACATCCATAGGCATATACAGGTTCACACACATGGATGGTTCCTGTGTGCATAAATGTATTTAAACATGTACAACCTACTAGACCCAGGTGCTTGCTTGTTTTGCTGGCCATGTTAAGGACTCCTGTGTCTAAAGATGAAATATGCTGAATGGACAGCATTCTCTGCCTACTGGTGCCTGCGTGACATTTCAAAAGTACTGAACCAGCCCTGATTCTTTTCTCCGTTTTGCTCCAGAGGAATTTGTTATTATACTGAGGTGTCCTTTTCATGAAAGTTGAGAGAGATTCTTGTAGAAAGGCTTGCTCTTTGAGAGCTGCACTGGCTGTTGGTTATTCTTTTACTTAGTACTGAGAGGTGGTAGCCACCAAAAAGGGAGGCACTTTATAATCGCTCTTAGGAATCTACAGTCTCTGAATGTTCAGACATTCTTGAGGGAAGGGTCAACTCACCAGAAAAGAAGGAACAGGTGTAAGTAGTGAGGCTAGGAAGATTTTTTCACTTGCAGGTCATGTGGTGGGGCTTTCTAGCCTCGGGTATACTGAGCCTTACTCTGAGAATAATTAATGCTCACCAAGCAGCTTACCAATGACTTAATTAGAATTTAACTTCACACTGTGTTCTTTCTTTTCTTTAATTGAAATAAAGGAAAGAAGGATGTCTGTACCTTGACTCACATTTCTAATAGCAAGGTTGATTTATTGTCATCTTTTTGGTGTGTTCTTCCCACTTTTTTCCTGAATCCCACATAATGTCTAATGAGGGCACCTTCTAGCTCTGGGATAAAATAGCTTATAGGCTAATATGGCCTCAAACATGGCTTTCCCATAACACTTAGTTCTAACTCAAAGAAATATAATTATTATATTATGAAATTAATTTTGGAATTTATATCGCATATGAACAATTTTTATATTGGAGTTACTCTGTATATCAAGATTAAATTGGGTTACTTTTTTAATGAAAATTGATTAATACAATTATATAGCATCAGTTGTATGACCATGTAATATTTATCTCAGAGTTTGGAAAACTATGGCCCATAGCTGAATCTGGCCTGCTGCCTATTTTTGTATGGTCCATGAGATAAGAATGACTTTTCCATTTTTAACTGGAAAAAATTAAAAGAAGGATTTTTCATAGTGCAAAATAATTATACCAAATTCAAATTTTAATCATCCATTCATATTATGAATGACAAAAATTTTGCTTAGTTATTAGTACTACATTTCAAATTTGATCAATAACATTTTATTAAAATTGTTTTTCTTCTTGTTATACAACTACTATGCCTACACAATATTCTTTACTATCTGCCCCTTTACAATAGAAGTTAATTGACCCTTGACTTGAACAAAATACAATATGATATGGTAAGACACAGGTAGTCTATAAATTATGTTGTTCTCATAAAATTTAGTCTTAATTATTTAGCACATAGATAAATCACTATTGAGTTTTGGTACTGCAGGTGAGTTAGTATTTTTCTTATGTTTCTTTGTAAAGACTTTTATTCACAAGTATTGATATCTCAGTTGGTATGAATTATTTGTAATTATTCGTAGTTTCCACAGTGTTGGTTGCTAGGAGGGCATATTTAATCTCAAGTAATCCTGTCTGTATAAGAAGTTCAATAAAGTACATAAGTATTCCATCTTAGATGTTTTCCATAAAATGTCTGCTGATATTTTACATTTTCCTCAGTATAAAATATTCTACTCTATACCCGTCAGATCTTGATAGACAGATTACCATTTGGAATCACTGATTACGTGAAGGAAACGTTCTGTTTTTTTTTTATACTTCATTAAAAGTTTTCTACTTGCCTTTACAAGATATTTTTTGACATTCCCTTAACTGGGAAGGTTACATACACTGTGAGGTTACATACAGTTGGGTGGCAGTGATTGTATTTGTCAGGTGAGGTCTCAGCTGTGGTTATGTCCTTCACCCAGGATGTGTGCCACACACCTGCACATTGTTCCCGCTGGGGAGGAACCCACCGACTCAGTCACAGCTCCCCAATTCTTGGATTTAACTGAGTCGTGCTCTCAGCTTGCTCACACAAGGGAAACATTCTTAACAGAAGAGTGATATTGCCCCTGTGACTTTTTAAGAGGCAGCTTTCTAAAAATGTGAAATTGGCGAACTTTCTTGAATAAATTGGAAAGTTGATTTTTATGTAAGCACTGTCCATTGAGAATTCACAGTAATTAAATAAGTGCCTTTCACCCACCCATACCAGTATAATTAATTTTATGCAAATATCTTGTCCATTTGGAATTGTATTTACTTTTTTGATTTCCAGGAATCGATTTTTGGTCTCATTTTATTTACATTGCACTGTTAACTGCAGTCTTAAAAATGAATTTAAAATCTAATTGGGTAAATATTTTAAAAAGCATTTTCTTTGAAATTACACGGTAGCATTTTAATAATAAATGGCCATTTATTAAAATAGTTTATTTTTCATAGCACTGTTTTTAATAGTTCAACTCTAAATAAAGATTTATAAGTCTCATCACAATACTTTCAAACTAAAGAAAACTTAGGCCAGTGTCAGAACTTAACTGGTGACTTACTCTGGGTGTCAATGAGAATTGTGATAAGATTTCATGACCATCTGTTAAGTAGTCAATTAGAAATGGTGAAGTTGGCATTGCACGGGTTTTTTTTTTATTTTATCATGGAATATCAGTCATGCTTTACAAATACTAATTTTTGTAAATTTAGTACTATGTTTAGAATGCAGATGATCAATATTGGAGCCTCAATACTGTAAAGTAATGAATCATATGACCTTCACCAGAAGAAGTCCTTCACTATTCTTTTTAAAACCTTTTCCTTTCCTCCATGGTAATTAAAAGCTTATGGAATGATCTTGTCCCTGAAGACAGTAGGAAGAGTAAGAAAAAAACGTACCCAACTTTGTTACATAAATCTTAGATATGCATATTCAGATTGGTAGCTGACTATGTGAGTATTTCTGGTGAAATATTAAATAATAAAGACTTTGCTGTGATTTGTTTCAATGGCCTCGTGTTTCAATTATTGCTTATAGCATATTTTTTCATTTTTATTGACTCATAAATTTTGGACTCAACTTATTTAGAATTTATCTACAATCATGGCTATTCTTCAAGTTAACTAGTACAGTAGAGAAGAGTGGCCCATCACAGAATATGCGCTTAGGTTAGGAGATGTGTCATGAGATGAGAGGGGCAGTGTGACGGCTGGTGCTGGTGGTAGGGTGAGTTCTTACAGTATGTGCATGATCGTTTCAATGGGTACTTTAGTTAGAAATGTTTAGGAATTCTCTTAAATAGACATCTTCAAGAACAGGTCTTGAATTTTAGCATCAAATGCTAAGAGCAGTTTGATTTCAGTCACTTTGAAAAGAAAAATCTCAGAAAGAAATGAACACCCCAAGCTACATGCGGAAAACATTATGAAACTTTTGAGACCCTCTGGTTATCACTAAAAATTAACTCATGAAAACCCCAATTAACTGAAAATACTGAAATAAAACAATTTGTTCTCAGATTTTTACTTTGTTTTGTTTTTTGAGACAGAGTCTTGCTGTATTGCCTTGGGTAGAGTGCAGTGGCACGATCGTATCTCACTGCAACCTTGAACTCCTGGGCTCAAGTGCTCCTCCTTCTTCAGTTTCCTGAGTAGCTTGGACTACAGGTGCCTCCACCACACTTGGCTAATTTTTTATTTTTATGGAGTTGGGGGGGGTCTCATTCTTGCTTAGGCTGGTGTCAAATTCCTGGCCTCACACTCTCAGAATGCTAGGATTATAGGCATGAGCCACGGTGCCTGGCCAGATTTACCCATAAGATTGACATTGTAATTTGAAGACTTGGAGATTTAAGAAAAGTTTATAATTTTTTTTTGAGAATTAGTAAATAGTTTATAATTCTCAGTTACAATAAATTATATTGCTAAATAACAAAAATATCACTGACCATTCAGATTGTCTTCTTAATTACTTTTTTTGAGAAAATTTTGGTGTCTGAGATTTAAACATGTAAATTTCTTGGGCAAGTTCTAAGACTGTAGTCATCTGAGTGCTTCACCTAGGGGTGCACACATGACTTACATATGGTCTGTGTATTTATTTGACTTCTGAAACTAGGCTTTCTTCTTTTTTTTTTGAGATAGAATTTCACCTTGTCACCCTTTGTAGAGTGCCGTGGCATTGCAGCAACCTCCAGCTCTTGGGCTTAGGCGATTCTCTTGCCTCAGCTTCCCGAGTAGCTGGGACTACAGGTGCCCGCCACAACGCCCTGTATTTTTTGTTTTGCAGTTTGGACAGGGCCGCGTTTGAACCCCCTACTCTCGGTAGGTGAGGCCGGTGCTCTCCTCACTGAGCCACAGGTGCCGCCCAGCTTTCTTCTTTTTAATTTATGATTTTAGACTCTTCAACATGCTGGCTACATCAGGGGCCGAGTGGCCCTGTGTTAGTAAAGCCCCAGTCTGGTATGTTTCTATGTACAAGCAAAGAAACTTTGTTTCCCAGTTGACTTTTGGAGGATAAAATTCTGTCAAAGTACCTTTCGGCAAGGTCTTCACATCTATGGTACCTGAAACTACAGAACTGTGTAATGATGAAGAATGAACACAATCCATTATCCGTTCTCATTATTACTTCAGTTTGCCTGTGGACCATGCATATTTGGGGGAGGAAGAGTGTGTAATTGAGGTTTCTTTTTTTTGCCTTTCAGTGAACTTTCATCATGGTTCATGGAAAAGTGGTACTCTGGTAATAAAATTGGGGAAATAGCATAACAGGAGGTAAAAAAGAGCCTGTTTATGTTACAGTTAATGAGTCATTCCAGTGTAATAATTGGAAAAGTGAGTGAAGCCTGAAAACATTTGACATTTTAAGTAGTTCAGAATTAGTAACTATAAAATTTTTTAATGCCATAAGTATTTAATAGAACAGTGATGAAATTCATCTCTAAGGTTTTTAAATCACAAAGGAAAAAAATGGTCTGATATTATCAGTTGGCCTATAGCTCTAATTACTTTTTTTATTAAGTACCTCTCATTACTTGGCAGTGTTCTAGAATAAGATAGTAAGTCCTTCTTAATCGTAAAAGACATATTTGTTTCTGTAACCATTTTGTTCCTACTAGCAATTACAGTACTCACAAATGGGGTCATAGGTTTATATTAGTTTAAAGCAGCAGATAAATACATAAATTCACCTGCCTTCCTAAATTACATTTATTGTATGATTTTTAGAAAAATTATAACTTGTAATTTCGGTGCTTAACTCTGCAGATATAACTTGTAGAGTTTTTTAAAATGTCCTTTGAATAAGGACACTGATGAATGCTCCTAGGAATTGGTCGTAAGCGTTGGAATTGGTAGTTGCCTGGATGACCTTGAATGGATATTTGATTCCCTTCGGCCATACAGAGATCCCCATGTTTTCCTGACAGTATAAATCAGTTACTTTTGCTACACCAAACCCTATAGGGGGGTTTCTTAGAAGATCTGAGAAAGCTATATTTCCGGGCTAAGAGCTTTGCTCTGAAAGATGGAGACACATTCAGATCTTCAAGACTTATCTTTAGGTTTAAGACATTAACATGTGTTTGGGTTTTAAAGTTCGTTGATCAGCAGATGACCAAGGAGAAGAAAGAAGTTAAATTAAAAATAGTTTCCAAAGGAAATGAGTTGCTGAAATGAAATTGCCACTGTGTGTGTATTTTGGAAGATACTGTGAGTGGGTTTTTGAGGATAGGCCGTACTGGTAGAGGAAGTGGAAAACGTTGCCCCCTGGTGGCACCTTTTGAATGAAGTAATGATAGAACGTAGCCTAAAGTTGTTTCTTACATGCTGTACATACCAAGACAGTCTCCAGTGTACTTTCAAAACAGTATGTGTGATTAAAAGTTCTCAAGAGGTCTTCTTGGATCCAGTTCAAATTCATCCCAAACAGGGAACAATATTGATTTTTCATGATTTAAAAGTTCTTTATTTTCTAGGGTAAGGTAGGAAAACTTCAGGACCCCCAACATTTAATTCAGCTTCTTTTCAGATGCCGTGGGTGCTAGTCTTCCTGAACATGGCCACGAAGGCAGAATATGGCAGGAGAGATTTTGACTTACAAGCCGCTTGATAAATTGAAGCATAATTCAGCTCTCGAAGACAATGCAGTAAAGCGATACTGGTACCCGGAGAAGGGCCCTGTAAACAAAAGTTTAACATTTTTCACATCATTCACTTTTATCGCTCGATTTTGGGCTGATTTCAAGCAAAAAGAGTCTCTCTCCGAGGCAGAAAGCTGCATGAATGGTTAGTGATCCTCATAATTAAGGATTTATAATACATATTTACATTTGCCATGTTTTAGATGTTTAGGACTTAATTAAAAGAACATTGCTAAAATAAAAGCAATTCTTTCTAAATTGGTGATGAGGGAATTCTGTGTGCAAGGTTATAAAGCTGCTCATTAGACTCTTTTGTTCCAGAGTGTGTATGATTCCTGTGCTTATTTGAAGTGCTATACTTTAGCACGGTGTCTGTATTACAATCCCGTAAAGAAAACTCTGTGCACCTGTACGGTGTCACCACAGAACCTCTTACATATCATAAGATGTGCGGTCTTTCATAAAACAAGCAAAAAACAGAGATAATTTGGGGAAAAAGCTAGGATATGTGTAAGAAAGCAAAGGGCAAATACTGAAAAGAACATTTGGTTACTTAAACTCCCAGCGTCGTTTACCCCCAAATGAAACACGATAAAATAAAACATCTCATAGTCACACATCTCCTAGAGGAATAGAAAAGTAGGTTGATAAAATATGATCCAGAAGTTGGGTATCAAAAACTCAAAGGGTGATCTCAATAATGCGCTGTACCCAACATGAAAAACAGAGCCCGGCTCAGTTTTGTATTGGTTCTCCTTGTAAATGACCACACGCGTTTCCCGGAAGCCTTGCCGTGTGCTGGCGTGTGGAGTGCTTTCTCTGCATGTTGCGTGTAACTGCAACATGAAACACATTAGCACGGAAGAATGTGGGTGGCCTCATTAATCACTCAAACATCCTCTAGAGAAGATGCCAAGAAGTTCTCTGTTTTTCTGAGTTAGCAAAATCGAGCCTCCCGTGATCATTTTCCGCTTTCATTTTCCTGGGTATGAGGATGATCTGGCTGTGACATCTGTCATGTTAGCGATGGCCAGGGTTGATTTGGCGAGTTCAGCTGATGAGACAGCTGTTCCCTTTTCCTTCCTTATCGCTCCCTGTGACTCCCATTCCCTTAATGCCATGTCATGCAGTATTTTTAACTACTACACATATTCTCAGATTTCTAGGTAAGCCTGACATAGTACATTATATATTTAATCATGTTAAGGTTTTTCATTTAAAAGAAATACATAGCAAGTCCTGCCATGCAGCTATATTTCATTGTTAGGCATTTTCAACATTAAGTTCAGACTTATTTGCATACCAAACAAATGCCTTCCTACTCTGTATTTGCTGATCTTTCTCCTTCTTTCTGTCTTTACTGCTTTCTCTTCCTCAAAACCAATCTTGGTGCCTCCAGTGCCTTCTAGCCTCCGTCTTTTGGCCTTTACATCTGTCATTCCCTTTACTTGGATTACCCTCCAATACTTGACTTGGAATCTGCCCGGAAAAATGTCTACTCAAGGCACACCTCATCTCTTTCCTCTCTGTGGATTCTTACCACCTCCACATTCTTCACTCTTTAGCTGGAATCCCTCACCAATTCAAGTGTTGCTCGATTCCTGCCCTGAACGTAGAGTACCAAAATAGACTTTAAGAAAAGTTTCGTTTACAAAATTGTAAAATCTTTGAAAGGCAAAAGTATTATTCTAATCACTTCTGTGTCTGCAACCCTTAGCACAGTGTCCTGAATAAAGAGGCTACTCGGGAAATGAGGTAAGAATGCATCAATGGGTAGTTTGCATTTTTTTTTTTAGTGCAACAATAAAAACGGGAGATGAACAGAAGCAGGCTAGACAAACTGGAGCATTGTGTTATTTTAATGATTAAAGAAGTCATTTTTGTTTAGAAGACGTTTCATTTTTTGCTGTGCTTCTAATACTTTGACTTTATATTTATCTCCATTCCAGCTGGTTAGGTTGAGTCCTTTAGCCTGTCATTATCTGTTGAGATGCATCTTCTCTGAGCCCACCTATTCTTGCTGTTTCTTCACTGTCTCTCTTTACACCCCCTTGCCTTTTTTATTTATGGCGAATATAATTTGATAGGCCACTATATCACATTATTTGAGGTTGAGCACTCTCAGTGGACGGTCAAATAACAGCCACAAAAATACATAATGATTATGAAGTTAGAGCAGCACCTGCCACTTCCAGCCCATTTTTTGTCTCCATCTCTGTCAACACCTGCCTGATCATCATTGGAGTAGTGCTGCCGGGTCCCCCTTCTGGAAGAAGACACTTTGTAGTCCTTCATCCATCTTGGACTTCAGTTCCTCTGTATTGACCTTTATTTTACATTTTCCTGTTTAAAGACCTTCTTTACCAAGAGTAGAAGAAAAATAAAATTCATTCTCTATTTTTGTCATCAAAATGGCAACATGATTCAGCATGTACCCCGGTTTTCTTGCCCTTCTTTTGCCTGTAAACATAGGCAAGATATTTTCATTGCTGTTAGCACGTTTCACCCACCTTAATGAGTTACAAGCTTTTAATTTTCCTGGGTCACTCCACTTTTTTTTGATTCCTGTTACATTTCTTCCTTCTCATAGAATGTATTTGTGATTTTTATTGTTAGAATTTTATAGTTCATAGCTTTCCACACATGTTATCATTAATAATAACATATGTCATTAATAATGACAAGTATTCCTTTTGCCCTGGGCTCTGTGGACTCTAAGGAGGTGGAGCATGCCCTTTTACATTTCCTTCTTGCCCAGGCCTGATGTTATCATGACTATTTTACAAACTAGGAAATCAAAGCTGCCAAGTAAGGAAGACTAAAGCTGAGACTTGGACCGAAGTGTGATGACTCAAGTTATCTGAAGTGGAATATCCCCATCTTCTCCATGAACCTTGGAAATCACCTCCCATGGTTGTTGGAACCCACATATGCCCATTCTCAGGGTTCTCTCTGTGGCCTGATAAATTCTAAGATGATACTTCTTCTTTCAAGGATTCTGTTGCTTTTGTTTTAACAAGTTCTTCATTACTAGGCAAAGTGAAGTGGCAGACATAACTAATATTTTCTTCTCTGCATGCCACTAATTTTCTTGGTTCCTGGTTTCCAGGGACCCATTCACTCCCTCTGAATTCCTTCTCTGAGTTAACAATCCTAAGAACAGCATGTAAGGGGGTGAAATAGTCTACATCACAAAGAAATGTCTGCTCCTTTCTGCAAGATGGCAGCACTGCCTGCCCGGCCACTCTGGGTGTGACACTGGTCTCCTAGGGCTGACATAACAAAATACCAAAGACCAAGGGGCTTAAACCAAGAGATTTATTTTTTTACAATTTTGGAAACTACAAGTCCAAATCAAGGTGCAGTCAGGGTTGGGTTCTGCTGAGGCCTCTCCTACTGGCTTACAGATGGCCTTATCGTCACATGACCTTTCTCCTGTGCACATGGGGGAGAGAAGTCTCTGTTGTCACTTACACTTCTTATACAGACGCCAGTCCCACTGCATTAGGGACCTACCCTCACGACCTTACTTAACCTTCATTGCCTCCTTAAGGCCTTCTTGATAAATACAATCACATTAGGGATTAGGGTTTCAACACAAGAATTTTAGGGGGACATAATTCAGTCCACTAGCAGGTGTTCTCACTGTGGTGACTGACTAAATAGAGTGACATTGTTCTTAGTATTTAGAAGAAATCTTCTAAATTCAGCAGCAGATACAGTGCTTTTATCTATTGGAACTTAATTGAGTAGTCAGTTCCCCTGCTCAGTGCCATGGTCAGGGTCACTCGCATGGCGTGCTCATCCATCAGCTACCCGCTTGTTGACAGGGGCTACTACCACTGTCCCGTCCCTTCTCTGCTTTCCTTTTAATCGAACTCAGTGTTCTTTCTGTAGCTGCTGCCACTACCCAAGAGTCTCTGATACCAAGTAGAGGTGTGTATCTTAATGGTATCAAGAAAATGCCTTTCCATCATTTCCTAACAGTTTCCTCTCTTTGAAGTAAGTCTAGGGTGACCAGATGTCCTGCTTTTGAACACTTTGTCCTGTGTCCTGTGGTGTTTTAAAAAAGTCCCGATTTTTGGAAAGAATGCACGAATGGGCAGGAGAACAGGAAGGGGATATACGTTTTTCATCTGCCACGTGGCTATTTCGCCAGAATATGAGTTTTATGTTATTCTTATTAATTTTATAATGTTAAACTGTAATAATAACAAATAATTGTTGAGAAGTGATTATCGAGAACTGCTTATCAAAGTTTGCATTGTTGTCAGGCCCTGCCGTGCCCTCCCCGCCCCCCCCCCATGTTGTCCTGCTTTACAAATGTTAAAATCTGGTCACTCTAGCTTGGAGGCAGAGGCAGATAGCAATGTAGCCTCTAGACGGAGAACACAGGAGAGTACCCAGATGCTGGCAGGGATGGGAAGGTTGACACAAGAAGAACCCCTTGCAATTATAAAATTACATAAGATTTGAATGTGAGCATCTATAAATAAAGTTTGATTGGGAACCCCCCCCCCAAAAAAAGAACCCCTCAATCCTCACTATTCAGAACAAGAGGGGAAAGGTGAATTTCCAGAGGTAGGAGGGAGCCTGGTCTGGAAGGAAGTTTAAGAGGCAGCAAGGTAGAAGGCACCCTGGTACTGGCAACTCTAAAATCTACTGTCTGTGCCTCCAAGAGAGCGTAACAGGGAGGGGTGGGACACTCACTGAGCCCCTGCCGTGACCCCACGGGGCACAAACCTACTTCCAGCTGGCTAGGTGAAGCAGGATGGAAGGCACAAAAGTTCCTTACTGGCTGACATTTTGGGGAGCTCACAGAATGGTGACTTTCTCAAATCCAATCCCAGCACCAATGAGGAGCTGAGACATATTGTACCCATTAGAAAAGAAATGCAAATCAGAAAGTCAGGCATTTGTGTCCATGACAACAGGGGGAACGTACTTTGGCAAATCTGAGTTCATTTATATTCAAATAAATATTTCAGTCTATGACTCTGGCACTTTCTTTGCATGAGATATTTCAGAACCATATTGAATGTTGCTCTCATGCTAAAAACTTGAGAATTAAAATGAGGTCCAATTTCAAAGTCTATCAGGCTCCAAGATTTGGGGGTTGGTTTTACCTCCAGGAATGAAAAGGAATGATAAACCAGAGTGATTCAGCACATTTGTATAAGGACTTTTTGAACTGGAAAGGCCCATGCAGTCTTATCCCACTCAGCCTCTTCTTTGTGAAAAAAAAAAAGGAAAGACAGGCCCAAGTGAGACCAAAGTTCAAGTTCACACAGCAAATTAATCTAGAACTCAGGTCTCCTGATTCTCAGGCAGAAGTTGTCTCCAGCACATCAAGCTAGATGGAACAGGACGAATAAGCAGGTATCAACAGACGTTGGTTGATAATATCTCCAGTTGTTTCTCTTTTAAGGGAGGATGTTGACCTCTAATTAGAAAAGCAATCCATGACCTTTGTGGAAATCTACATACTGTATTACCCAGAACCTGAAAGAGATTATCTCCAGTAAGCAATACAATTCACCACACAATCACCAGTAGCATTTTAACACATTTCTGTCCAGCTTTTTTTCTGTGTACATCTTATACACGGTTGAAGTCTTCGTATACATACAATTTTGCATCATGAGCTTTTCCCTCAAGTCATTAAAAACTTTTCTTATACAAAGAAAAAGTTAATGGATAAATATTATTCCACTCTATAAATATACCGGAAGTTTTCTAAATCATTTATTTAATTCGCCTCTAGATATTTAAGGAGGACTCAACTTTTTAATCATTTAAATAATACTGTGTTGGAATCTCGCTGCCAAAATCTTTATTTACACATCAAATTATTTTCTCGGACTAGATTCCTAGATATGGAATTATTGGGCTAAAGAGAATAACCACTTCAAATGTTCCTGGTGGATATTCCGTTCTAGAAAAGCTTCTTTTGTTGCTAACGGAATGTGAAATGCTTCTGACCACCGCAACCCTCTAGAGACACGAAGTTCAGCACTGGGTGAGATGAAGGAGGCCCAGATAAATAATCAGCTACTGGGGCTCCGAGCCTGTGGCTCAAGCGGCTAAGGCGCCAGCCACGTACACCTAAGGTGGCGGGTTCGTATCCCCAGCCCAGGCCCGCCAAACAACAATGATGGCTGCAACCAAAAAATGGCCCGGCATTGTGGCAGGCACCTGTGGTCCCAGCTACTTGGGAGGAGGAGGCAGGAGACTCCCTTGAGCCCAGGAGTTGGAGGTTGCTATGAGCTGTGATGCCATGGCACTCTACCCAGGGGGATAGCTTGAGGCTCCGTCTCAAAAAAAAAAAAAA
>CAUYQV010099740.1:0-43632 GCA_963574575.1 Galagoides demidoff | reverse complement strand
GTATTTCCTCTATGTTTTCTGGTTTGTGTGCACAGAAACCTTCAGTGTATTCACAGATGACATTTTGTATTTCTGTGATATCAATTGTAGTATCTCCTATTTCATTTCCAAATGAGGTCCTTTCTCTTCTATTTCTAGTTAATCAATATGTAGTGTAGTGGTCTATCACTTTTGTTTATCTTTTCAAAGAGCCAATTTTTGTTTTATTGGTCCTTTGCTTTTTTAGTTTAGTTGTGCTCTGAACTTATTTCTTTTCTTCCCCTAGCTTTGAGTTTGGTTTGTTCTTAGTTTTCTAGTTCCTTGAGGTGTGGCATTAGGCTGTTAATTTATAATCTTTCTGTCTTTTTGATCTAAGCATTTAATGCGATGAACTTCTCTCTTAAAATTGCTTTTTCTCTATCTCATAGACTTTGGATGCATATGTCATGATTGTCATTTAATTCAAAGAATCTTTTGATTTGCATCTTAATTTCTTCATTGACCCCTTCTTCATTGATCAAGGATCAGTCAGCAGCTGGTTGTTTAATTTTCAGGTGTTTGTGTGGATTTAGCACTTTCTCCTTGAGTTGATTTCTAGTTTTAGTCCAGTATGATCTGAGAAGATGTGTGGTGTTGTGCTGTTTGTTATGAATCTTCCTGCTGATTGAGCACCATCTTATATCTTATAAACCTTTAGCAATATCAGGGAAATTTTCCTACATCGTTTTTCTCAAATAGATTTTCCATATTTTTTGCTTTTTCCGCTTTTCATGCAGGGATACCCATAATGTTTATATTGGGTTTATATTACTTTGTTTACATTAGTTTGTGTTGCATAATTCTATATGTCTGTTTTTGATTGTTTATTATTCTTTGTTTTTTTTTTCTGCACTTTTTTTTACTGACCAGGTTACTTCAAAATTCTCATATTCAAGCTCTGTACTTCTTTCTTCTGCTTGTTCTCATTTGTTGTTAAAGTTTTCTGATATATTTTGAAATTCCTGAAATGACAGTCTCATTTTTATTTTAATTTCTGTTATCTCTTTTATAAAATTATCTATCTCTTTAGTGAATTTTTCATTCACGTACCAAATAATTTTTGTTTTTGTTTCTTTAAGATGGATTTCTATCACAGCCCCAATTCCATTCATCTGAATTGCCACCCATAATCAGAATTCCCTATCTGTCATTTTAACAATTTCCTTTGGATTGGAGTTCATTACTGAATAGCTATTGTAATCCTTTGGGAATACTGAGATAGCCTGTTTTTTCCTGTTGCTGGAGTTTTTGTGTTGGTGCCTCCTCATGTGTCTCTCAGCTCAAAACAGACAACAGATATGGTACACCTGTTCTCCTGAGGTGACTGGAGACCTTGGTTGTTTGGTGAAGATAGGATAGGTCCCTAAATGGTCTCCAGAAGCTTGACCAGGCAGGAGAGTGACAGATAGATTGTGAGCCTCTAATGATACTGCTCTGCTATGTTTCCCCTATTCCTCTGTGGTTATCACTGGGCCACTGTGGCATGGCTTATCCTTGGTGCCAGGTGCCCACATGAAGTGGAGGTGACTACTGGGACAAGATGTGCGTGGGATGGAGGAGGTCTGCTGGGCATGATGTGCAAGCATGCAGGCCTGGGCAGCCTAGTTGCCAGCCCTGGGCACTGTGGCTGGCAGCAATATAATGCCACAACCCCAGAACACTACTGGGTAGTGGATAAAGTCCATGTAGCATGTGGTGCAGGGTTTAGGTTGTAGTGGCCCTGTAGGCTCATGAGGCAGAGTGGTTCCTGGTGTGGAGTGGACCAGCAAGTCATAGCTCATGTGCAGAGTAGAGCAGAACACCTGTCCAGAGTGAGCCTGTTGAGCAGGTCACCTACTTGGAATGGACCATATCCATGGAGCATGTTGCTCATGGGTTGTCATGGGAATGGGGACCTTGACACATGCGTGGGTGGGGCAGGGCACAGTGCCCAGTGTGCCTGTGCAGGACAAAGGCCATGGCTGTGCTGGCTTTCACCCTCTCAGAGTCTTTCAGGCAGCAGCGGTGGTGGCAGTGGTCTAGCTGCCCTGGAAGTGGGTAGTGGTGCTGAGGATTATAGACATATGCTCTGCCCAGGCCCCACCCAGGCCACAGCAGTGGTTTCTGGGCCCTTCATCTCCTGCTTTGCCCAGGGTCCCTGGCAGCAGCAGCAGGGGACACATTACTTGCCTACAGGGTACATGTGGGTGTTGGGATTCCTTGCTCCCCCCTCCATCTGCCAGGGCCAAGCAGTAACCTAAAGTCACAGATCAGACCACTGGGCAGAAGTTGTGTTCTGGAGTTGTGGTGTTACATTGCTGCCAGCCACAGTGCCCAGGGCTTGCAAGCCAGTTATCCCTTCTGTCCAGGGCAATGCAGCTGTACAGCACCCAGTCATGTCACTGTCTCAGACCAAAGGCCTGCTGCCATGGAGGGTCCTACTGCAGCCCTATATGCCGTATCTGCAGGGGAATATAGAGCCTGAGGTTTTCTCCTTTTTCCCTTTCCCAATGTGGGCACCTTCCCTAATTGCCTCTGATCTTGGTGAGCTGCCCATCTCACTCTTACTCAGAAGATCCATTGAAAAGTGGATTTCTGTTTGCCATTTTCTTTCTTTTTCTTTTCTTCTTCTTCTTTTTTGTTGTTGTTGTTGTTATTGCAGTTTTTGTCTGGGGCTGGATTTGAACCTGCCACCTCCAGCATATGGGGCCAGCACCCTACTCCTTGAGCCACAGGTACCACCCTATTTGCCACTTTCTTTTTTTTTTTTGAGACGGAGCCTCAAGCTATCCCCCCGGGTAGAATGCCATGGCATCACAGCTCATAGCAACCTCCGACTCCTGGGCTCAAGCAAGTCTCCTGCCTCTGCCTCCCAAGTAGCTGGGACCACAGGCGCCCACCACAACGCCCAGCCATTTTTTGGTTGCAGCCATCGGAGCCCAGGCTGGGGATTCGAACCCGCCACCTTAGGTGTATGTGGCTGGTGCCTTAGCCGATTGAGCCACAGGCGCCGAGCCAGGTCCAATTTCTTATAACAAATACATATACACATGTATATGGGCATATGGTGTGTGTGTGTATGTATATATATATATAATCTCATTTTGAAGAATGCTAACTAATACAATGACCAAGGGTCCGTTAAAATTTTTATTATCATTAATAAAGTGAGTCGCTCACCAATTGTAAAGATGCTGAAGGACCGAAACAAAAAACACCTAATATGTGAAATCTGCATTCTGTGTAATTGATGGTGTTCAGTAAACAGTGAAGCAAAGACATAGATTAATGTTGAAAAGAAACATTATTGAAGATGAATATTAGCAGTAGATGTTTAATAATCTCATGAGAACTTAGAATAAGGTTGGACGTTTATTCCAGACTTTGATAGGTTATGCATGGTAAAGGTCACTGATGAAAGTTTGTTGCAAACTCCCAGGTATCTCCAGAGGCTCTGGCTTTTTACTCTTATGACTTTGAGAGAAGGGTAAGACGTCCACCCTTTTAACTGAGTAGTCTACAAACTTTTCCATGCATTAGAATCAACGGAAGGGCTGGTTAAAATTTAGTTTGTTTAGACCCCAAAACTGAGTTTTTGATTTAGTAACCCTGGGGTGTGGCCCAAGATTTTTCATGTCTAACACATTCCCAAATGAAACTGATGCTCCTGGCTGATGGAAACCACACTTGGAGAATGGCTGAAAACAACTGTGGGGATCACAGGCTTTATTCAGATAAATGAAACTGGCTATTTTAGAAAAGAATCCTTGCTTAAATGACTATCAACAGAAAGAAGACCGTATTTTCTTCTCTTATGCCTTCTTTGACGATCTTTCAAACATTGAAAGATCACAAAGAACATTTCACTGCAGACAGTGAAAATGCATTTGGGGAATTGCAAGCTTGGATTTGCCTCTTTAGTTGCTTTGCACTTAAAAACAATTAAAATTATGAATCACTTTTTGGAAGTCGAGAGCTGCTTTTTATGCACAGCTTCAACTTAGCCTCCCAATTAATGTCATCATGTACAAATATAGAGATTAAACATGATATCTTCATTTTCATGTTTCCTAGAGAAACTTCTGAATGTGTAGCATAACGATTTGGTTTTAAGTAATCACAGACTTGGTAAAGAAAACCTGATGACTCTTCCTACATATGGGTTTTAAAGAGGGCACTTAAAAACTGAACACAATAAACATCAGATGGTTTTAGCTGTGTTTACATTTCCTGTAGAACTCTTTCTTTATGTAGTGCCAAATGATTACAGTTAACTTTCATTTCCTTGGGAATTGATTATTGAGTTTGAGGGTACTTCTATTTCATGTGTTCTCTGCTTTACCCTCTGGCTGGCTCCAAAAAGAAAGCAAAACTCACATCAACCAATTTTGCTGCAAATAACAGGTTTGCTTAAATGAGAAGTTGAAATTGCTTTCGAAATGGTATTTCGGGCATGTCCATAGATTTTAGTCACAAATGCTATCTCTGCTTTCCTCTACCATAGAAAATTAAGAGTTGACCATAATTATTTTGCAGAATATATGCTTGAAAAGTCTTCTTTGTTGCTCTGAGGCACATAGTGTCTCTGTAGGGAGAGGAAAAACAGCCAAATTATTGGCTATCTTAAAAAAAAGAAAAGAGCGAGACATAATTAAATTATATTATGTAAATCTGTGGGAGAACCAAAGCTTAGATAGGAAAATGTTTTTCAGTTTTCTGGAGGTAGAAATTCGAGGGTCAACCTAATAAGAAAATTGGAAATGACTATAACAGAAAGTGAATTAATCAAATGTCTGAGGATGATATTAGTAATTGGATCACCTCCTCTAAAAGTGATCTGTCATTGCTTTTCCTTGTAACGTTCCATATATGGAATTAGGATCAATTGATCAACATAAAAGTTGATTATAAAATTCTGGTATCATAGAGTTCAAAAAGACAGCATTTTCAACTTGTTTTTGGCTTCATGAATTCTGTACTATTTAAAATAGTTGAATACATTTTTAGAATCTCATTGTTCTAAGTAAACATTTGATGTAGTTTTTAATGATAGATTAGAATGTTTGCTATTTGGTTAAGTCTCTTACTGAAAAGTTAGACAGCAGACCAAGAATGATTTGTCTTCTTTTCAAACTTATGTTAAAGACACAACTTTGTCCTGTGGTTCAAAATGGTATAATCTTCATAGTGTTTAAGAGTTTTCCCCATGTAGAGTGATTCTTTCTTATAAGCCACATTTCATGAAGCAAGGCAATCCAGAGGTGTTAAGGAAACTGTTATTAACAGAATGAGCAACAGACTAAGAATGTGAAGACCTCACTACTAGTCACGACACAGTTAACTAGAAGGGTGACGCTAGGCAGGGCATTCAACACTTACAAATCATTTCTTCTCTTAAAAAATGAAGACAACATTAATTTCCTGGGTTTCAGCAAACCGTTATAGTAGGAATCAAACTAGCTAGTATTTGTGACAGCCTGAGGAAGTGTGCCCAAGGTCTGGACACTCCCTGTAAGAACCTCAGGCATCATCCAGGCAGGCGTCTTTGCCGATGTCAGCTGAAGATCCCCTGACGATGTGCCTCTGGTTGGCAGGCTCCGGAGGGTTTGTTCCTGCATATCTACCAACATAACAGGTTTGGAGCTGGGTTCATCTAGCTCAGACTTGTTCTTGAAGGGGTGCTTTGTCAGGTCTCAAGAGAAAACAACACCAGGAACAAAAAGGAAGAGCCAAACACAAGCCTGTTGGAAACGTACAAGTTTAACTATACAGTTAACTGAAGCATATGTGTAACTGAACAAAATGTTTATTACCTTAATTATTATTACTACCTCCTCAAGAGATTTGTTTCTCTCTTTAAACTCATTTTTGAAGCTTTCCTATACCCTTTTCTGGATTGCTGTAATATGGCTGATATCACAGGTTATGCATAACTATAATGATCTCAAGAGTTTTAAAATCCTCTAGTTCTCTCCATCAGAATACATTTGGATGCTATGAGGTTCCAAATACATGTAACCTATTATTATTTCTGGACCTGTGATGGACAGCAGAAAGCTTGCAGTCAAAGTTCTTCACCCTATTCTGTCCCATCCAGGACCTTTCAGTTTTCACTTTTGACAACTGGTCTCAGGTGCTTTCCCTAACCGCCCTACAGGGTTACTTGTCCCCATAATATTTTTTTGTCCCACTGAGGTTGCTGTCATTCATTATAACTGTCTGGTCAGTATTTCTCTCTAAGCTATAAGGCCCATGAGGATATAGACCATGTTTCTCTCATTCATTATCATATCTCCAGCATTTAGAGAAGTGTGTGGCATTTAATAGTTGCTCAGTAAATACCAGTTTAATGAAGGAATAAAGGAATGATCCATTAGTATTGTAAAGTGTAATTCATTGCACATGTTCTTTTGGTATTTGTGATTCCTTTTTTCTCTTCCGTGAATTTGCTGATATGATCGTTCTGAGTAAGACCACTCAAATTTTCAAACAGGTTTCATATTTGTTCACAAGAGTCACTATGTTTTCTGTATAAGCCAAGAAGTACAGTTTCCCAGTAATACCTCAAATCCGAACTGAGCTGAGATTGGATATCCTGGACGGTTACAATAAAAATAAAAGACCTAGACTACTCTGGCTCTCTTCCCCAGCCAGGTCATAGGTGTACAACGCGCAGCAAGGTGGAGCTCAGAAATCGCACTGAGTCTCAGAATCGCACTGCGTCTCCATCCGCTGCCCTTCTCACCTTTCCCCTCTGCTTTGCTGCTTTTGATTTTTCTCAGTTCTGGACTTCATTATCCACTTGTAAAGGATAACTATGCCACGTATGTGTAATGGCCAAATGGTTAGTTTTGACACATTCCAAATAATGCTTTCACTTCATATGTGAAAAAGGTTTTTTTTTTAAATTCAAGCCCTGTAAATATGGCTTTTGGAAAAGTAATTTGATATTTATAATCCTTAACATCAATTCTGGGAAATTAAGGAAATAATAAGTGTGGACAAAAATTCGACTCTTACTCATTGCAATGCTGTTTGTAAAGTTGAAAAATTTTAAATTACACTAAATGTGCACTAAGAGGCAAATGATTAAGTACAATATATTAGTAGGATGCGGTGATCCGAATCACACATATGAAGAGATATTATGCTTCAGAGGAATTCACATATGTTTTTAAATCATATCTAATTATCAAATTATCATATATTCATAGAATAAAGTATAGAAGAAAAAGTCATGGTTGATAATTTTCATATTAGTATTTTTTATTCTTTTTATTTATGAGAATATAATATTCTATAGCTCATACAAGTTAGTTTAAAATAAAAATGCTCTAAGTTTCAAGCCTAGCTGACCTCAGTATAACATCCTTTCTTTGGTGGAAACTTTTGCTATAATTTTTTTGTCTTTACTTATGCATTTATTAAGAACTGTTAGAAAGAGCAGGATAGAGCAAAAGGAATCTGCTAATACAGCTCAGTATTTTCTTTTTGTTGAAAAAAGTAGAAATCAAAGCATGAACATTACCAATGCAGATTTAAAGTGGTGCATATGTCATTTCAAGGTAATTAAAACTGTTAACAATACCATTCCCTAGATTTACCTCACGGAAATTATTCAAAAATAGAAAAAGATATGAGTGTATAAAACCACTTATCTCAGAAGTGTCTATGAAACATTTTCAATTATAGATGAATATCTAAAAACATTGATACATACTCACAATACATACTAACTACTAACAATAGGGAAAATGTTTCCACCACGACGTTAACTCTGAATATTCAATTCTCTAATGTGTCCACACCAATATTCTTCTGTAATATAAAGACAAATTAGAAGTGGAGAAAATATAAGTTTTCATAAAATAAAATTAAATGTTGTATACTAGCTATTGGTAACTACTGGTGCAGAAAGAAAAATGTAACGTCCAGTTGGTATTTGCGTATCAACATCTGTACATACATAATGTGTGTATATTTGCCTCTTCTCAATAATATATCAGTAGTTATGGTTTGGAAGGAGGGACAATGGACTGATAGTCTTGATGGCTAAATAAAACACTCTGGGGGAGCTTTTGTCTATTTTATTTCCATTTGCTACAGACTGAAAAACTGTGAAATGTAATCCCTGAAACGCACCACTCACCTTGTGATAACACCTAGTAATTACTGCCACGTCAGCTCCACGAACACATCAGAAAAATGTTGGAATGTCACGAACACATCAGAAAAATGTTGGAATGTGTTTATTACCCATGCTGCTGGCAGCTTTGCTACAGGAAACTTTGATAGTCTTTTTGAAGGAAACCTGAAGAATACCAGAAGAAATTTTGTAATAACTATTAAAGGGGAAATTAGCCATGACAGCTAGGAAGATTTAAATCAAGTGTATGGTTCATTAACGTTTATATAACTCTTGAAAACACCATTTTATACATTAAGGCTGTTTCTTTCTGTATATAAGTTACTGACTGAATCTAAGTCAGTAATAGTGTTAACTCCTTCCTTCCATGGAATCAGTTAACTCAACCATTGACCTGGTAATTTTGCTAAGTCTCTTATTTAAGTCCATATTTAACAGTGAAACCTCAATAAAGTGTCAATTTTTATTAGGACATCTTATGGTCCTCTCTGTTATGTCTTACAACCATGGTTCCAACTATTCAACAAAAGATTCTGGCATTATACAAAGCCTGAAAGATTTGGTACAAATACAATCTTGGCTTTGATTGAAGGTAGACGAGGTAACCATGGTAACTAGATGGAAGAAAATGGAAAGAGACTAAAGGCTTCTATGCTCATATGTTCAGAACATGTGCTTATTTAGTCCCATTCAAATTTGTAGTATTGCTTAATGATTTAAGTGCTAAAGCCAGATGGCTAGAGTTTCTATTTCTGTATCTACTATGTATTATCTATGTAACCCTGGCTACTTACCACTATGTCTCCAGATTACTAATCTGCCACATGACTTTGGAAATTACATTACTTAATGCATGTCTGGTACACAGTAAGCACTCAGTAAATGCCAGCATGTATTACAAGCTTTTACTGAACTCCTTTTACAGTTACTGTAAGTTTCTTGAAGGCAGATGTGATGCTCTCAATCTAGATGATAACATGTACTATTCTGCAAGGTTAAATACATATGTCCAAAAACAGTAAAAGTAAGATTCATGAATGCTAGTCAAGAGAAATGGTGATATTAGTTTTGGTAAACTAATGTTTCAAATGATGATAATTAAGTATTCAAGGAAGAAGCAACAAAGAAGCAATAAAAGGTCCAAGGTTCTTATAATATCTAAGCCAACTAGTTACCAGTTTGTGAAAAGAAAAAGGTGTAAGAATGGAAGGGCAGGAGGGGGTCCACGTTATACATGAGAAAACAAAGCCAATAATTGCCCTGCCACCTTAAGTCTGCAGACACCATAATTATCATTCAGAAAAAAAAGTGCTTGATATGCTGAGATAAAACAAAATGCAAGGACTATTCCAGGGGTCCTCAAACTTTAAACAGGGGGCCAGTTCACTGTCCATCACACTGTTAGAGGGCCAGTCTGCAGGCCCCTGGACGAGTCGGCTGCTAAGCAGGACAGGCAATGGCGGCAAAAACACCCAGCGGGCTGGATAAATGTCCTAGGCGGGATGCATGTGGCCCACGGGCCATAGTTTGAGGACGCCTGGCAGTATGCTCTGTTAGTTCTGGTCCTTCAAATAAATAAAGACTTGGGCCCTTTTATTTTAATTAAGTTGGTAACTTTTTAAAGAAAAGCTTTCATGGCGGTCTTTTTTGTGATGCTTATGTCTACAGATTTTGTCCATTGCAAACAGACTTCACAAGGATAACTCTAAACTCTTGGCCTTGCACTGTTGCTTCTTTTCTTTTCCTTAAGCATCCGCTACATCCTTTTTACTGACAGCTTAGTTCTTCTAAAGTGTAGGTAGGCTCCCATGAAATCAATTCATGTAAAATACTTTAAAATATGTCCTACTTTGAGTCTTCCTTTCACTTTTGACATCAAGCACATTCTGAGTTGGCAGAAGAAGCTGACAGCAGAAGAATAAGCAGTTGCAGGCTTTACTCTTAAGCATAAAGCTACAGGTGAGGAATATTAACCTGACAGTGATGGGAGAATAGACTACAGGCTGGGTGTTGTGGCTCACACCTGTAATCCCAGCCCTCTGGGAGCCTGACGCAGGTAGATTGCCTGAGCTCAGGAGCTGGAGACCAACCTGACCAAAAGCATGACCCCCATCTCCAAAAAATAGCCAGGGTTTGCCTGCTACTTGGGAGACTGAATCCCACCTATTTGGGTGACTGAGGCAATAGGATCACTTGTGCCCAGGAGTTTGAGGTTGCTGTGACAGCTATGATGCCATGGCACTCTACCCAGGGCAACAGAGTGAGACTCTGTCTCAAAAATGAATAAATAAATACATTTGAATAAATTATAACTAGGAAGTGTTCAGAGGCCAGTAGACCAACTAATTAGCATCACAGTGGTCTGTCTGGGGGGTGGGCGTGTATATGTCAGCACCCTAAAGGGAAGAGAGTGGGATAGGAGGAATCAAAGTGGAGAGACATGGAATCTCTAAGGCCGGCTAGCAGACTAGATGGGAAGGAGGAAATGGCTAGCATTCAAGCTTCATATCTGGATGACTGGAGAAATGATCAGGCCATTAAAAATAGCAAAACTGAGAACTGTTGGTTTCTTTGGACAGTGCTGTTCATAACCTGATAAGTTTGGAGAGTATCTGGGACATTTTTGCCAAGCTGTCTACCAGTCAGTTAAAAATGCAGAACTTGGAAAATAGATGTGACTCATCACTGTAGTTTAAAGATATCTCTATAAAGGTGACACCAAAAGTAATAAAATTAGATGAGATTAATGAAAGAATAGGAATAGTAAGAAAAAAAGTGAGGCACAAGATTTATTTGACTCTGAGTGTAATCCTGGCCAGCCTACTTGCCTGTGTCTCATTTTCCACCCCTGTAAAAAATGTATGATAAGATGATAAAATTTCTTCATAAATGCAAGTGAAATAAGGTACATAAAAATAATTGGCAAAGTATAAAGGGCTTCAAAAATGTTGTTGTTATTGTTACTATTAAGAAGGAGAAGGCAGTCTAGTGAGTGGGTGAAGTAGAAACTGCAGAGGAGAGATAGGAGAGGACACTGTCCCAGAGGCCGACAGGGAAAGAGCTTCAAGCAAACAAGTCTCAGAACTCTTGGGTGTTAAGATGTGAAAGTCATTGGTCCCTTCTTTTTCAAATAATAAATAACCAGGTATTCAAATTCATCCAGCATTTAGAAATGGAATTCACTGATTTTATTTAAGTAGGTTAAAAAAAAAAAGGCCATCAATATTATCATAACCGTTGGACATTTTACTTCTTTGTTACTTCCTAAACATTTCTTTGATTTTTCTTTTTTTTCTATTTGAGATAGTTGTCTTTTTGGAATCCCTAATCCTCTGTGAACATTATTTAACATTTAATTTAATTAAGCTTTAGCACTCCATTTCCTCTGATATTAATCATTTTCCTTTTAAAAAATCTATTAATCAAGTTGATATTTTCATGAGAAATGCTATAAAATAATCAGTTAAAATGAATTCAGGGTTAATGCCCATTTTCTTACAATAATGTTTTAAGATCAGTCAACAAACAATAGCATATTAAGGAGATACACTTGCCATGGATGAAAAGAATAGGGTAATTGTTGAGGTTATCATTCAACTAACTTTTCTTCTCAGTTAGACATTTCCTTTTGAGCTAATTGTACATTCACATGCAGTTGTGTGACATGATATAGAGAAACGTTATTTACCTTTTACCCATTTACTCACAAAGATAGCACTTTGCAAAATGGCAGCCCAATATCACAACCAAGATAGTGACATGGGCAGAGTAAAGATACAGAACATTTTCTTTCCCACAAAGATTCCCATATTGCCCTTTTTAAAACCACCACGTGTTCCTCTGACTTGAATTCCCTTCACTTTCGGTAACAAGTCGTCTGTTCTGCAATTTTCCCATTTCAAGAATGTAACATAAATGAAAGTAGATGAGCTTTGGGGATGGAATTTTTTTCACCCAGCATCATTTCCTGGCTATTCATCCAGGTTCTTAAGTGTTCTGATAGTTTATTTCTTTCTATTGCCCATTAGTTTTTCATGCTGTGGGTGTACCATAGTTTGTTTAACCATTCACCATTGAAAGAGGGACATCTGGATTGTTTCTTACCTGGAACTATTGCAAATAAAGCTGCTATACACAGTCAGGTGCAGGTTTTTGTGTGAACATAAGTGGTCATTTTTCTGGGATAAATGCCTAAAGGTCCGCTTGCTAGGTGGGGTGGTAGCTGCATATTTAGTGTTTTTTCTTTAAACTATCAAATTGTTTTTCATAGTCACCTTATCATCATCCATTCCACCACCAATTTATGAGTGATCCAGTCTCTCCACACTCTGCCCACAATTTCCTGTTAGTATTTTTTATTTTAGCCCTTGTGATAGGTGTATGGTGACAAGTCCCTGTGGTGTTAGTTTGCCGTGCTGTGATGATGAGTGTTCTTGAACGCTATTTTATAGGTTTCTTTGCCATGTATATATCCACTTTGATAAAATGTTTCTCTCTGTGTCCTTTGCCCTTTTTAACATTAAATTGTTTAGATTTTTTTACTGTTGAATTTTGAGTTCTTCTTTTGGTTTTAGATACCAGTCCTTTGTCAGGTAGGTTGTGGTTTGCAAATATTTCCTCTCCATCTGTAGTCTGTCTTTTCATGCTTTTTAAGAGTCTTTCACACAGCAAATGGTTTTAATTATATGAAGTCCAGTTAATCAATTTTCTCTGCTATTGATTGTGTTTTTGGCTTTAGAACTCTGCCTAGACCTAGATCTCCAAAGTTTTCTTCTAAGAAATTCCACTTCTTGTAAAGATTTGTTCAAATTCTTTGAACAAGGGTCTTTGTTAGAAAGAGGATTTCTTCCTTACCATCATCCAATGAGAAAAATACCATTCTATTCATTTTTCCCGGGGGGGGGAACCTAGAATTTATGTAGTTTGCCCAAAGCAGCACAGTTAGGAAGAGAAGGAATCATGAGTTATCCCCAGTCTGTCACATACAGAAGCCCTTGGTTTTGACCACTTTAGTGTAATGGGAAGCGTCTTTGGGTCTTTGTGATATGTTCTAATGTAAAGAATGGGGTCCCTCACTTTTATTTTTCCCTTAAGTAGCTTATCAATTTTCTCAACCCTATTTCCTTTCTTTTTTTTAATTTATTAAATCTTAAAGAGGTAGATCGTGTATACATGAATGCATTTATGGGGTACAATGTGCTGATTTCATATACAATTTGGAATGCTTACATCATACTGGTTAATAGATCCCTCACCTCATTTACTTAATTATTGTGATAAGACTTTTATACTCTGTAATTAGTAGATCCTACATGTACCCTTGCAATATGCATCATAGGTATGATCCCACCATTCACCCTCCCTCCATCTGTTTCCTTTCTAAACACATACCTCCTCCTTCGATTTGCTGTAGTTTGAATTCCAATAAATAATAGAGTCTGTACGTGGGGACAGGGTCAGGCTTACTGCAGATGGCCTTCTGGGTGCTGCTGCTCTAAGGATACAGGAGACAATTCCTGGCTGGCTCAGAGGTATCATCCACTCTGTAACAGCGAGTTCCCCATTGTCTCTGGTATTCACATAAACCAAAGCAGTGACTAAGCTTAGGAGAGAAAGGATGGAAAAATGAAGCTATTGCCCATCTCTCCTCAGGCAGGGAGTTTCCCCTCCATGCTGAGTCAGTCATATTGGGGGTGACAATTAGCCTAATGGCCTTTCTATTGATAGGAGACGCCACCCAGGTTTCAGCAACAGGTTTTCCATCCATCTTGGGTTTTGATAATACTGTGATTTTTTTTCAGCCTTTTCTGCCTGAGAGGGCATTTTTATGGAGGTGGCTACAGACTTTGTTTGTAGCTGCTAAACCAGGCTCCGTTCAAAGTACAAGTCCTGAATTTATTGTTTTAAATAGCATTTTGTATTACATTTAAATCAGCATGCTTGGCATGTGAAACTCTGTATAAGGGTTGTGGCGAAATACAGAAAAGACATCAGTAGCAGAATACAAATGATACCAAAACTACAATCCACACCTTCAGTCTAGTTGTGACTAGAAACATACACATGTAAAATTACAGACAAATAATTACAAAGCAAAACAGCGGCAGGTGCACACCTGAACTTCCCTGAAATGTATTCAATGAAACCATTGCTATGGATGTTAACTGGAACCAGCACATCTGCTGGGTGGGGAAAAGGAGTTCCATACTGAAACAGGCTTGGGAAATGTTCGTGTAAATACATTGATACAAGAATTTTGGGCTATAAAGCTTTTCAAAACTTCAAATTTACAGGGCGGTACCTGTGGCTCAGTGGGTAGGGCACAGGCCCCATATACAGAGGGTGGCTGGTTCGAAGTTAGCCTTAGCCAAACTGCAACTAAAAATAGCGGGGCATTGTGGCAGGTGCCTGTAGTCCCAGCTACTTGTGAGGCTGAAGCAAGAGAATTGCCTAAGCCCAGGAGTTGGAGGTCACTGTGAGCTATGACATCACAGCACTCTACCAAGGGTGATAAAGTAAGACTCTGTCTCAAAAAAAAAAAAAAAAACAGACTTCGAATTTACAAATTATACCACAACTCTTGAGAAAATGAGACATTCTCCAAATCTATTTCATATGTAATTTCATAGAGCATTTTATGGGGTCGGGTTTATTCAAGACTCAGATTGGGATTCAATACTTATGTAACAGTATTTATATAGTGTTTCTTATAGTATATGCCACATGTCATTTTAGGCAATTTATAAATATTATCTAATTTAATCTTAACTGTATGAAGAAGGTAGTATGTTGTTATCCTAGTTTTATAGATGAAGGAACACAGAAAGTTTAAGGAACTTGTCTAATGACACCCGGTCAACTGAAAAGTGTCAAAACCAGGGTTCTTACCCAGGCAGCTGTCTCAAGAATTCAAGCTCTTTGTCTCCATGCTAATTACACAGTAACTTCTCTTGATTCTGATGCTATAGGTTGAGGGTAATTTGGGGTAATTAAACACTTTCGGGGTATCATTGCAAGGAACAGGACTCATTCTCCAATACTTCCTCCCTTGTATTATAACTGTCCATTACACATGCCCTGTGTTTTATTTAAAGATGAATAAAAAGAAACTTTGACCTCAAAATGCTAAAAGTAAAGTGAGGATGGACAGGTGATGTGGAAAGACTCAAAGACGGAGCTGATTAAACATTCTGTAGCCTAGATGTGCCTTCCTTGAATAGATTTTTGTCTTACTGTTTGCCACTTAAAAGTCAAACACCATGCAAGCAAAAGTCTGTTTGTTTGCACATTTGGTTCTTGCAATAATTCCAAGTTAAGAAATCACTTGAGACTGGAGATCAATAAGGGAATTTGGATGTGGAGGGTCTTGAAGGCTAACCTGCAGACACCACCTGCTTGCCTATTTTTCACACTGAGGGTGTGAGTCGCCCCATTACCTAGAACAATCACTGGCTCATAAGATTAATTGGGCAGTCCTGTTTGTTGAAATAAAATGCAGCTTTTCCAAATTTTCTTCACATAAAGAGCTGCGTGTGCATATGCAACCAGCATACAGAATCTGTCTGTGATGTCTGAGATCATCTTTGTGCAGCAGGACACTTACTCGTGGTGACTAGGGTCTGGTCTGGTCCTGGCCCTGGCCTTTCCCCTCTTTGCTCTTTTAGGTTCCGACGTCTTTACTGTCTTCTTTACTCTCATGTGTCAGAGAAAGCGGTCATTACCAGAAAGTTGGAATACGTCATATATATCATTACCACTTTTTATAGAATCCTCATATTCAAAATAAACATCTGACCTTAAAAACACACTGAACGATTATAACATGGCCTTGATGGGGGCATTTTACGACCACTCTTTGCCTCAGGTTGTCATTTCATTCTATTAAGCACAATAAATGTACACACAGCAAAAACAATCCATTCTGTTCTTAGGGTAGAACCCCAACTCTCTGAAATCTGTACTAATGAAAAGAATAGTATTAATTACTTTTCTTGGTGGGGTTTTAACAACAATGCATTTGAGAGTTCTCTACTTCACAAAAGCGGGCTATAAAAACAACCTATAAAATCAAATTGCATTTTAATAAGAGAAGGAGTTAAAAACTAAGCACACAGAAGTTCTTCCGTGTGTGAGACAAAATAAAGGGGTGATGAATAGCCAGTGAATCGGGCAATGTTGGCATTGAAGGAGTCAACTTAGCAGAAACATAGTTGTTATGTTGTCTCCGTTATTCAGCACCAAAGCGGAAACTTTATAGGGCACGTGTGTACCTCGGTGTTTATTTTTACGTTTTGTGTGTTGTCGCATGAATTATCTGAAAGCCGCTGAGGGTTCAGCAGGAGGCTGCAGAGTCTGCATCACCAGTCTCTGTGACAGTAAAAATACTTCTACTGGATCAAGACTACTTTAAAGCTTCATGGAGGAGATGTTTCTAGGATATATAATGACTGATGTGAAATAACATGACACATGAGGTACTACTAAGAATCTTAAAGGATAACAGCGGGGTTTTCAAGCTTCATGAAATATGACGAAGTTGCCCTGTCGAGGACTGCTAGAAGCCTACTCACACGGACTCCCTCAGTCACTGCTGAGGATGCGGCTGTCCCTGGATTGTTTCTGAGCAGCTCCTTGGCAGTGCCAGGTGACACTATCTATTGGATACAAAGAAACAAAGTGACTATCTGGTGTGTGTTTTGCTTGTTAGCCAGACATCATCTTATTACCTCAAACAGAATACTATTTAGAGCCGAGTAGGATTTAATTATATTTCAACATGCGTAGATGGCTTTAATCTTCTCCCTGTGTTGAAATGATTAATAGCCGGCAGCAATGCTGAGTGAAGGGAAGACAAAGACCGCTGCTGAGTATCATTATTGCCCAGGAAAAGCAAGGTGTATTTTCATTAGAACTGCCCGTAAAATTTTCTAACAAAAGCAATTTCCTCCCTGTCCATGTGTTCCCCTGTTACTGCTTCATTAAAGCTCTTTCTTCTTTTACGCAGACTGACGAGGTGTTTCCAAGTGAAACATCCTAACTGAAAGCTCGTTTTGCCCGATTTCCGTCCTAGTGGCTGCATCTCTTTTTCTTTGCCCATTTCCATGGAAATGACGTGTGGGACCCTTGCTTTTGGACCCCACTCCCACGGGAGACTTTGGTTCCCACCTGCCCATCTGACTTAACCCATAGCTTGGGTGCCTGTCACCTCTTTCCCTGGATGAGGAGGAACCTCGGATGTTTATATGATTGAGTGAAGATACTAAGTCATAAACGTAGAGGCTAATCCACGTGATTCTGTGTGTACCATGAGTCACTTTCCTTGGGACAACACTTAGAACCTACTACTAGCAATAGTATTACTGTTTGCAGTCGTTAACCAAATTAGAAAACCCTTAAAGCAGCAAAGATGGGGATGTTTCTTATAGGAGAGAAGGAACTTGACCCTATTTGAGTTGCCGAGTTACCTGATACAGGCAAGGCCAAGCCCTGCCGCTCAGAGGGTTGCCATAGACCTGCAGTACTGGCGTTGCCTGGAGTCTCATTAGAAATGCACAGACTCAGGCCAGACCCGGCCTTGCTTATCAGAAACTTCACTTTACCAAGACCCTAAGGAGATTTCTGCACAGATCAGAATGTGAGAAGTGTCAGGGAAAAGCATTTTCAAATGTTTTCTTGTATAATCCTCACAGCACATTCGCATGGTTGGCGTCCTTATGCCCATTTTACAAATGAGGCCTGTTAGGACTACTGAGTTAAAACACTACAGCCCAGGGACGAACCCCCTTCTTTCATAGCACTGTCTTCGTCTGTGTGACTTTGTGCCTCTGACAACAGCCGTGGCTGGGCCAAAACACAGAGCCTTATTATCCTGGGGATAATTTGACACAGGAGCAGCTGCCGACCGCTGTGAAGAAAAAGAAAGTTTCTGTTAATTATCCTCACAACCAGGTGTAGTCACGAGGAAAATAGGCCAGGTATGGTGGCTTGTGCCTGTAATCCCAGTACTTTGGGAGGCCAAGGCAGGAGGTCTGCTTCAAGACCAGTTGGGGCAACATAAAAAGACCCCTACCTCTACAAAAAATTAAAAATTAAAAAAGAATTGTCAGGCATAGTAGTGCTCATCTGGAGTCCCAACTACTTGGGAGGCTGAGACACGGGGGTGGTTTGACCCCAGGAATTCGAGGTGGCAGGGAGCATGGTCATGCCACTGCACTCTCGCCTGGGCAACAAGAGTGAGACCTGGCTCTGAAAAGAAAGAAAATTATTTCATTATTTTAGTCACACTTCTATTTTGAACCAAATGGTGTTAACTTCTCTAATTTGTAACTCAAAATATTCCCAAGGTTTAGATCTGATCAACTTTTAGCTGATGTCCCTACAAGCCAAACTCAGATGTTGAGACTTAGCCATGAGAGTAAAGGTTCGAAAAATGTGCCACTGAATCCCAAAACAATTCCAAAAGTAGGATTGTAAAAACAAAATTTTAGCACTGGTCGTTATGTATTACTATATATTCTCCAAAGGTGGAAATACTCAATTTCATGTTCAAGTTCTGACAGTTTTATCTTTAAAAAAGTTATTTTAAAAAAAAATTTCTAAAAAGTGTCATTACTTTTTCATCACAACTCTAATACTCTCCAACAAAAAGACCAAGCATGAAACAGTAGAGATTAATGTATGTTTCAACTAGTCATTGTGGGAAATAAAATAAAGGCCACGACCCAACAGACATGAAGTTTAACAAGGCACTCAAGATTAACAAATGGCAACCAGTCAGAATGTTTCCAGCTAAGGAAAATTAATCACCACATGGGTGCTGACCTGACCTTGTAGTATGTAGAATGCTGAAATGAATAAAAGTGTGAGCTTGAGGAACCGTTGAAGCCACGAGACTGGTCACCTAAGGCAAAAATGGTTGTAGGCCTGCAATGGAACACATTTCTATAGCAAAGTATCTTAGACTGATAAGGACATAGCAAAGTGGAAGAGGCGAGTCATAGGATTCCTGAAATCAAAATGAATTTCCATCAGCCTTAGAATAAACTTTTTTTCTTGTACATAGTTTATTTCATACATATATGAATATACTAATAGGATAAACTCCTAGAAGCAGAATTGCTGGGTTAGATGATATATACATGACAATTTTTAAATTCTATTTTTATCACCAACTTTGATACCATCGACAAACAAATGTAACATGTATATAAACTATAAAGCACAATAGTATCATAACAAAACCAAGAATAAACATCTTCCTAAAATTCCAGAATAAATGAGAATTAATTAGAAGTCAATTAAAGAATTCATCTTTCTAAAGATAAACTAAATAGCTGATTATATTCCAGGTTCAGTGGTCCTCACCCTGATGCCCATTAAACACACCTGGGAAGCATTCTAAAAACTAGCAGACCCTGGACGCTAACCCCCAAACTCAGATTTAATTCATTTGAGTTGGAGCCACTGGTTTTAACATCTTTCCCGGCGATTCTAATGCAAAAGCAGAGCTGAGATTTCCTATACCAGATGATGCAGCAATAAATGAAAGACAAGTGAAAAGAAAAGTATCTGATATAATGGTTAAAGAAAATGCTAAGAGCTACAATATTTCAGGTTCTAGTTGTTACATTTTGGAAGCAAAGCTAACAGAAAATTTTAGGGATGGATACATGGTGACCTCTTCTTTTCCTCCTACTTTGATGCACTAAGTTTTTTCAATCAATAATTGAAGGTTAGGAGGAAGAAATTGTTTCATTTGTGGGTTTTTCTCTGTTCCACGTATGCTATAATAAGCGTCCTTGTTTATATACTCGTATATTGGGGATCATGAGAAAATATTTGGGTGATAATTTATAGAAATAGAATTATGAGTCAGAATGTTTACACATGTTAAATATTGATATTTATTTATTTTCAACTGCCTGTCAAAGAGGTTAGAGTAATTTATATTTGAGTGGCATCTACTTCAACTGCTGTCTAATTTTAAGAGTGGATTGTATACACAAAGGAGACAGGAATAACCAGGAGCGTAAGGCTCTAAGAAGGACTGAAGAAAGAGTGACAGAGAGAATGTGGAGCGGAAGTGAGGGGATGGAGTGTGATGGTTAGGCAGGACTAAAGGACTGTTCCAGGATGACTGACATAAAGTGCACATTTTCATCCAAGTAGCGATTGACTATTCAGTGCAGGCAAAGAGTAAAGCTAAGTGCAACTACCTTTTCTTGTATCATTCAGGACTGTATTTTCCTATGGCTTTTATAAAGCCAAAGTATTGGTATGTAGTGATTACACTGCTGAGTGTATTACATTGCTGAGTGCAGGAGTCGTAAACAAGAACATTGGCTGTAGAGTAGTTTCTAATCGTGAAAATTTGAAACCAACTTAAGTCATTGATGCTTCATCAGTAGTATGGTGAAGAAACACATTGGGATCAATTTACATAGTAGAATATTATGCACATACGTACATACTTTACAAAATTTCTCTCTTCCTAGGTACATTTTGTCTTTCTTTAAAGTAACATTACTCATCATAAGCATTTTCACACCATCATTATAAATGTTATTTTAATGATGCTTAATATCCAACTATATTTATGCACCATCACTTATTTTAAGGTTCCGGAAGTAGAGAAGGATTATAATAAGCATCTTAGTAAGCTAAGATTTACTGATTTGTAATATTTTCCTACCTCTTCTCAGTTATTTTTATGTTTAATAAGATATTGCAGATACAGTTGACTCTGTCCCCTTAAATCCTTCTTCTTTATCCCTCCATGACCCCATTTTCCTCTCTCATACTCCAGAGGTAACCACTGCGCAGGGTTTGGTGTTCATCATTGCACACTTTTTTTTTGGTAGTTTTGCTGTATGTGTTTGTATAGACAAATTGTACACATTTGAAAACTTATATAAATGGTATTTTCACATATGTAGGTTGATAATATATTGCATGTACATATCTGCACCACAGTCTGATAACTTTTAGCAGGAATGTTGGATTATGTCAAGTTTTCTTTCAGTATCTATTGGGATGATTAAACATGCTTTCTCCCTGGCTTGGCACCTGTAGCTCAGTGGCTAGGGCGCCCGCAACATACACCGGAGCTGGCAGGTTTGAACCTGGCCTGGGCTTGCCAAAACGACAATAACAGCTACAACAACAAAATAGCCCGGCTTTGTGATGGGTGCCTGTAGTCCCAGCTACTTGGGAGGCTGAGGCAAGAGGATCGCTTAAGCCTAAGAGTTAGAGGTTACTGTGAGCTGTGTCTACTGAGGGCAGCATAGTGAGACTCAGACTCAAAAAACAAAAAATGTGTTTTTTCTTTTTGCTGGTGAATAAGATGAATTGTATTGATTGGCTTTTGAATGTTAAATCAATTTTGCATGCCCAGAATAAACTCTACTTGGTTATGATATATTATCTTTTTTACATGTTGTTCCATTCAAATTGCTAAAATTTGGTTAAGAGTTTTTGTATGTATGTTTATGAGGAATGTGAATCTGTAATTTTCGTCCCCTGTAATTTTTGTCTGGTTTTGGTATCAGGATAATACTGGGCTTGTTAAGTAAATTAAGTATTGTTGCCTCTTTTTCAGTTTTTTTGTGTAGAATTAGTATTATGTCTTCCTTAAACGTTTGGTAGAATTCACCAATAAAGCTATCCAGCCCTCGAATTTTCTTTAAGGGATAGTTTTCAACTACAAACTCAGATACATGCACACACATTCAAAGACACATGCACACACATTCAAAGACACATACACATCTTAGACACACAGTCTGTAATATAGGTTTATAATATGTATTTATGCTATTTATGTACAGTATAATTAAACCTGGTTTGGTTATTTGTGTCTTTCAAAGAATTTGCCCATTTTATCTAAGTCATCAAATTACTGGCATACATTTATAATTTAAATTTCTGTTAATATCCTTTTAATACTTGTGAAATCTGTGGTGAAGTGGTTTTCTTGCAAAATATTGATAATTTGAGCCTTCTCCCTTTTCTGTTTTTTTTGACATTAGTCTAGCTTGGGGTTTTATCAATTTTATTGTTCCTCTCAAAGAACTCGCTGTTGATTTCATTGTTTATTGTTTTCTGTTTATTTTATTAATTTCTACTCTGGTCTTCAATGTTCCCTGTTCTCTTCTTTCTTTGGGTTTACTTTGCCCTTCCTTTTCTAGTTTCTGAGGTCATTTATTTGAGACCTTTCTGCTCTTCCAATATAAGTATTTTACATTATAAGTTTCTCTCAAATTCTTGCATTAGTCACATCTCACAAATTTTGATTTTTTTTAAACTTTTCTTTAGTCTAAAATAATTTCAGATTACCTTTTTGATTTCTCCCTTGATTCACAGATAACTTGAAAATGTTTCCAAATCTGGCTTTTCCAAATGCTTTTCTGTTAATTGTTTCTAATTTAATTTTGTTGTGGTCAAGGAAACTTAGTTTTTATGACTGAATTTTTTTAAGTCATTGAAACTCATTTTAATTCCCAGAATGTGGTCTATTTTTGTAAATTTTCCATGTGCAATTGGAAAGAATGTACATTATTGAGTATTCTATAAATGCCAGTTAGGGTCAACTGGTAGATGGTGTTGTTCAGGTCTGTATCATTACTGATCTTCTGTCTACTTGATCTATCACTTATTGAGGGAGGTGTTGAAATCTAAGTACAATAGTGGATTTGTCAAGTTCTTTTTATAGTTCCATGTTTTTTTTAATTTATTTTGAATTTCTCTTATTAAGTATGTAAACATTTAGGATTTTCATGCTCTCTTAATGTATTGACCCCTTTATTATTTTGAAATGAACCTCTGTATCACTGTTAATATTCTTTATAAATCTACTTTTTGCAATGATATTATAGCTTTCATTTGATCATGACATAGCATACCTTTTTCTATCCTTTCATTTGTACCTTTGTTGTGATGTTATATTTAAAATGTGTTTTTTGGACCAGGCACCATGGTTCACACCTGTATTCCTAGCACTGTGGGAGTCTGAGGCAAGTGGCCTCAGCTCAGGAGTTTGAGACAGTCTGAGCAGGAGTATGACCCTGTCTTTACTAAAAATAGAAAAACTAGCCAGGTGTTATGGCAGGCACCTGTGGTCACAGCTACTCAGGATGTTGAGGCAGGAGGATCACTTGAGCCAAAGAGTTTGAGGTTGCTGTGAGCTAAGACACCATAGCAGTCTCTCTACCCAGGGTGAAAGAGTGAGACTCTGTCTCAAAATTTTAAAAAAAGAAAAATATATATATATGGAAGCATATAGTCAGTCTTGTTCTTTTAATCTAAACAGATTATCTCTGTTTTTTATTGTATTTATTTTATTTTTTGAGAGAGAGTCTTACTTTGTTGTCCTTGCTAAAGTGCCATGGTGTCATAGCTCACAACACCTCAAATTCTTGGGCTCAAGTGATTCACTTGCCTCAGTCTCCTAAGTAGCTGGGACTATAGGCATCCTCTACAGCAGGATGCTCTTCTCTATTTTTAGAGAAGAGGTCTTGCTCTGGCTCCGTCTGATCTCTGTTTTTTAATTGTGGCTGTGTGTGTTTAGAGGTTTCATTAGGCTTTACATCATACATCTTTAACTTATCAGAGCTATTAAATGATATACAACTTAATATCAATATAAGACCCTTATGGAGTACACTTCTCTCCCCATCCCTTGTTCTTCTATGGTCATGTATTTTAATTCAATGTATTGTTATTTTTTACATAATTTATTGTGATTTTTTATAATAACCCATCTATTATTTTTGAAAGGGATTAAACAATATGTTTTATTTACCATTTTCAGTGCCATTTTGAAAGAATATACAAGTGGCTTCTGTTGTCTATACCTGAGGTCTCCAGGATGATGAAATGTTTTTTTGATTTTTGTCTTTCTATCAGCTAGTGAAGCCACCAAATATATATTTGTTGAAATGTCTAGAAGTCATGTCTATTATGTGACTAGTAAAAAGAGCATATGAACTAGACAACTAAAAACTTTCAATTTTTAATGTTTCATGATTTATCTATTCTGAGGAAATTTGCTACTCTTTCTTCTGTTCTATTGTGTTGAGAATGTAATAAAGCATCCCAGCTTCTTTCTTGATAGTTCTGAACTATCTTTTATCCCTACTAACTCAGCAACAGTGTAGAGAATGTCTTCCTCCTCCCCCACTTCTCCATGCTAGATTTTTTTTAATTGGTATATAACAGTTGTATGTATTTTGGGGATACCTGTGGTAGTTCACTGGTAGTTCACTACTAATTCTCAGTAAGAATTAGTTGTTATGAACATTGTTATTTACACAAACAGAACTCTTATATAGTTCTTTATTTAGCTATATTTTTCAGTCAGGTCTTTCTTGACTTTTTCTAGTAGATAAATATTCATTCTCCAAATTCTATGTCTATTTGGACATAGGATAAATTTGTAAAAGAAAGTATTGAATTTTTATAAAGCATATTACTAAGTATCTGAAAAATTAGCAGATTGTTTCAGCAGGAGAGAGCACTCTAGATAAACTATTTTCAATATTTTGTTGCAATGCAAGACAGAATTAACTACATTGGACTGTCTGACTGATGATAATTCTCTTTTTTGGATTATTTTCATATACTATGCTAATTTTACTAAGCTATGATCCTAAACTTTAAGTGTACATATTGTTCACATGCAACTTTCTCATGTAACTCTTAATCTCTATGTCAGAAAATAATAAATTTCCTATCATATTTCAAATACATCTGTTTAAAACAGGAGTGGGAGGGGGTTCAGTAAGTTCCCATCTACGGGTACAATGCAGGGGTATATGACATACTTCACGGGTGAAGAACACGGCTACAACTTAGACTTTACAAATGCAAACAAGATAAGCTAATTGTACGTAACCTTATATTAATCAGAAATTTAAAAATATATATGACTGTGAATACCACTTTCTCCAACAACTGATATGTAACTGGTGAACATGAGGCATACATACAACATGTTAAAATGCATGAGTTTCAGGAGTATTTTGAAGTGTACTACGCCATCCCTGTATTGAATGTCTGTTATATTCCAAGCCCACAGAAGCATTGCTAATGTAATCACACCCTAAAATGGAAGCAAGATCAGCAAGATACTGGGATTTACCGCAAATAGATACGACTTTCTCAGTCAGGACCAAGTGCATGAGAAGCTCCGTCAATGCTTCACTTGTAGGGACAGATGTACATGTATCTCCACCCTGGTGCAGCATCACAAAACACATTAATTCCCCCAGAAAGTATCTGTACAAATTAGATCAAAGATGTCTTGAGACCATGCCTGGCTCGCTTCTTTAGAGCTCAAAGTCTACGTCCCTTCCTCAGGTCTTCCCCCCATGTTGTTTCTGTTACCTCATTAATTGTATTTATGAAGTTTTCAAAAGAAAAATAAACACACATGTGAAATGTGGCACGTAACACTGGTTACACCATCAGAAATGGTCATATTTTTGTCTGTATTGAGGTAGTACCCTCAGAGGCTCACATTTAAGTTGCATCTTATTAGTTTAAAAGTCTTGAAGACAAGAGTATCAAGACCTAAAGCATCAAAAATCTAATGCCAGGGTGGGCAAACTATAGCTTGCAGTGAAAAATCTGCCTACCAGTTTGTAAATAAAGTTTTATGGGAACACAGTCACACTCATTTATTTATGTAGTAGCTGCAGTAGCTTGCATATTGAATAACAGAGTTTGGTAGTTGCCGCAGAGCTAATATGCCCAGCGAAGCCAATATTTATTGCCTGGCCCTTTTAGAAGAAGTTTTCAGTCCCCTAAATCAAAGAAATAATTCAGATCTAACTGGGAAGATGAAGAGCTGCTTAAATTTGTTCCAGCACTGTCAGGCCCCAGGACTGGCCAGGTCTCGGGCCCAGCTTAACTAGGTTCCAAAAGTGGACCACTAAGCTACCCTGCTCAGGAACAAATTCTCTTAGGTGCCTGAGGGCTATCTACTTTAGCAGGAGAGAGAGAGTCTTAGAGAGAGTAAAGCAGTCTTCTTAGAAAGATAGATCTTAGACTTTAGCAGAGCTTGGTAATCTTCAGCAGAGAGATGCTGTGCTGGCGTTCTGCAGGCAGGAGAGGAGACAGAGTCAGAGTAAGCAGGTCCATGATAGAATGTGCAAGCTTATCGACTACCTTCTCCTCCAGACTAACATAAGGCTGACCTCATGCCTTTCAACACCACATGTGTAGAGATTGCCAATTCACCAATGCTTTCATCTCGCGAGCTCTCCTGCTTGTTAGGAGAGCTAAATCCCTCTCCATGCCCTTTTCACCAAGGTGTTCCATTATTGAGCTGTACAAGTATTTCTTAGAACTCTCACTCCTCCTAGCCATAGGCTATAGGGCTGCTACACAGCATGTTAAACATATATGTACTCTTGGCTTCGACATGGATTCACAGAAGCCTCGTAGCCTAGGTTGGCCAGCCTCTGCCTTCCTAGTCTTGTCTGATACCATTATCTCCAGCTCTTCTTTTAGGGGACAGTACTTAATACATTGGGTTTGAAAACCAGGGGAACTGACTGGCTACTCCTAGTACGTTGGGGAGCATTCTGAGCCAGCTGTTGCCTGATGCTCTTCTCATCTGTATTTTGCATTATGTTTCAATTAATCATGGCAAATAGATATGTTTTCTTATTCTCACTAAAGGAGGTAAGGATTTATCTATGTTTTATAAACATTTTTCTCTGAAGAATCCAATATTTATTTTGATAACACTATTAACTCAATGCCAGGAGTATCTTGATTAACTCTCTTTAAGAAATTACCTTAAAATTTCTTGTGGCATTTTTTGGTCTAAAACTTTCCTTACTCTCTCATGGTAATTGCAACTCTCCAGAACAATGATTTAAGCCTATAGAGAGCCAAAGGTGGGCGTTACCGTATCGTTTTATTCTGACATGGTTTTGTAAAACTTTCTAACAAGGTTCTCAGATGAATATTTGATAACTCAGGATATGTAGTTCTTTATTCTGTATCACTTTTAATTTTCTCTGGGATTGGAAATGAAGCACAGTGGACTGGCATTAAGACCACTGGGTAGAAACAGTCCTTGTGCCCTTTGCACCAATGGACCATGTGGATATAGATGGTGGAGCTTCCAGCTGTGTGTCTCAAATAGGCAGAAGTATTCTGCATGCCCCACTTTTCCTTCAGAAGCTTACAGTTATCTATAGGCTAAAAATCTAGGTACTCACAGGGATTTTTTTCCCCCCTCAGGATGATGATTATTTGATTAGATCAAGTCACTTTTCTCTTCTTCTCTTCGGTTTCTTCAGGGGCAGCCAGACTATACAACTCGGCATTTAAAGGCTGGGGCCCCATCACACTGGTCTGATTGGGCAGACTTGTCTGTCCCCCAATGTGAGATGTTTTCTGTACGTGAGTGCTTATGGGTACAGAGTTTGGAATTAAGGGCTTATCAGCTGTGGCTGAGTCTATTTCTACTTCAGTACTCCTCGATTCTTTAATATTCTTTTTAAATAGAGAAGCTGAGCTGTGAATTTCTATTCTGTATCCGTCAACTAAATAATAAGAAGCAGTGTGATAAACCATCAACTAACACAATAGCTACTGCTGTGAATGTACATTCTACCCGATATACAAAGGCATCTTTGGCTCAAGATGTCTAACAAGATAAAAGGTCCTCAGTTAGGGCGCCTAGTGGGTGCTCACTCATCTTTTTTCCCTTCCTGTCCTCATGCTTTACCACTTTCCTCTATGATCATTTGACTTGTGTATACTTGAGAACCTCAGTGAAAAGGAAAAAATAGCTGACCACCCTAATATGTAATTTATGCCACATAATCTGACAAGCATTTCAAAGTTTTGAAATGAACAGTTAACTGCCTTCTTACCTTCATCTCAATTTTCTGATGCTCTGTAGACTGTTTTCTGTGGTCTACCTCGAGCATTTCAGAATATAGAGACACGTGGCATAGAGACATGTGGTGATACTTAAAGTTAATGTCATTGCAAGATTCTAATCGTGATAAAATGATAAAGTTATGATCCACTAAACCATCTAGGCAATGAAGGTCACAGAATAGTGTCTGCAGTGCTCAGAGGACTGGCAGGATCTGTGCAGTCCAGTTCTGGCCTAGATTAATTTTACATCGGGAGAATATAAAAGCTTCAGACTAAATATATATTGTTTCTATAAAAAGTCACTGATCTTTCTTTAAGCTCAGTTTGTAATCATGAAACATTATCTGTTGAATAATAAATTAGAAATTCAAAAATCTCTTTTCATTAATCCTATAGAATGCCAGATATAGAACAGATCTAAATTAAATATTGAAGAATTAAAATCGAAAGTTCAAAAATGAATTAATTGGCAAGAAAAGGGCAATTCCTCTTCTTCTAATCTCTTAAAAATTCAGGAAATGAATAGTCAAGTTAAGAATCTTGAGATTATGGTTTGCTGCCTTATTTCATTGGTGAGAGGACAGTGTTCATCTATCCTGGAGTTAGGTAGCTATGTTTTATCTATGTATTGTGAGAATGGATCAAAAAACCATAACTATAGTTACCAAGGAACCTGGTTTTACTTGGGTTAATCATCTTATCTAATCATATCTCTGTATCCACGAGCAGTGGATTATTCTTTACTGTGAATGCAAGTGGATAAAGGTATAATTTTTATGAGGAAAGTAATTTGTGCAGCTGGTGTTTCTTCTGCAATCTGGTGGGTGGAGGAGTTGGACTTCCATGTGAAGTAATGGATAAAACTTATAGTACAAATCTTTTGTTACCAAAATAGCAATGATTCAAATGAATGAGTGAATGAATGAAATCATTCACTTTTCCCTGGCTTGTCTTCAATATGGGGGTACTTGTACATCAGTGGTCAATGACGTCTTGATACTGTCAGTAATTAAATATGGCCATTACCATAGAAGCCTTAAAATGTAAATTGCACATACATACATCAACTTGAAATGTGATCACCCCAGCTGGTGATCCTTCCTTAATATTATGGGTGTTTCTTCTTTTAATATTTCTTCCTTCCTTAATATTATGGGTATTGAGTCCAAGTGATAAAAGATAATAAAATAAACTTCAACTTTTTGAATGTATTTACATTTTATTTTTTTTTTATTAATGTTCAATTAATATCATAACTGTATACATTTATGGGGTACAATGTGATGAGTTGACATACAATGTGGAATGCTTAAATTAAACTGATTAACATAACCATCACCTCACTTAATTATTTTTTGTGGTAAGACTTTTATAATATACTCTTGGTTGTTTTGAAATGTATGTTTTAGAATGTTTTGAATGTATACTTGCATTGTATACATTAGGTGAGACCCTGCCAAATACCCCCCTCCACTTGCCCTCCCTCCCCCTATCCCTTCTTTCTCCATTCCTCACCTTTCTGGACTATATTTGTGTTTTATCATTTGTATGAAAGTGTAAGTGATTATATGTTGGCTTCACAATAGTATTAAAAACATTGCATGCTTTTTTCCATTCTTGACATACTTTATTAAGAAAAATATGTTTCAGCTCTATATGTTTCAGCTCTATCCAGGTAAACATAAAAGATGTAAAGTCTCCATCTTTTTATGGCTGCATAGTATTCCATGGTGTACATATATCACAATTTGTTAATCCATTCATGGGTTCATAGGCATTTGTGCTGCTTCCATGACTTGGCAGTTATGAATTGGGCTGCAGCAAACATTCTGGTACAAATGTCTTTGTTGTATAATGGAATTGCAGGATCAAACAGTAGATCAACTTTTAGTTCCTTTAGAATTCTTCATACTTCTTTCCAAAAAGGCTGTATTAGTTTTTAATCCCACCAGCAGTATAGAAGGGTTCCTTTCTCACCACATCCATGCCAATATCTGCAGATCCAAGGGACATTCTACAATAAGTGCTTGGGGTTTTTTGTTGTTGTTGTTGTTGTTGTTATTGTTTTTTACCATAATATTGTTAGGCATGGAGGTGTCAGTGCCCCACATTCCCAGATTCTTGGTTCCAGTAACAAAGAATGCTTACTGGTACCACGTGGACAGAATGAATGAGCAGACCAAAGCAAGCAGGTGCAAGCTGACAAAGTGCCCAAATTGTATGAAAGACTAAAGCACTGTACATTCCCGAGAAGGAGCAGGCCAGCTCCCATGACTGGAAGAGACAGTGAGTTGGACAAGATTTCTCCTTTTATGTTGATTCCCTAATTTTATGTTAAATGGGGGGTGGAATAGTCATGGTTTTCTTGGAAAAGGGCAGAGAATTCCAGGAATTGGGAACCTTCACCTTTCTATCCTTGCAAGACAATTTCCAGGGTATTTGAAAACTGTCATGGTGCTGGTGGGTATGATTTTCACTATGTTACTGGCCTTGATAGTATCTCTCTACTTTATGCTTTCTCTGCTTCTTTCTGATTGGTCAGTCTCTGGAGGCCCTCTACTGTAAACCAAACATCTGGTCAGTCCTTAGGGATCCCTGTGACATATCATCCGTTCTTTCTTGGGAACCCCATCCCTAGGGTCCTAATCAGGCTGTTCCCCAAACAACTCAAGTCAGTATAACCACATCTGTCTGTCCATATCAGAAAGTCTCAGGAACATTAATCATTCCCCCAAAATAACCAGCTCCCCCCAAACCCACCTTCATATTCTTGCACATAGGAGGTTTCAGTTAGCCCTGTTTCCATAACAACTTGGGGCAGCCTGACCCAAGCCAGTCCAAAATAGCATCCACCATCCACCCTGCTCATGTCTAACTATGCCTAACCTAACATGATTATGTATCTCTGCTGATGAGTTATATTCATATAAAAGACACCTAAGTCTTTTATAATTTAAGCCATATTGTTGCACAAATAGAGCCAAAATAGTTTATATCACTTCAAATAATAATGAAAGTTACTTATGAGCAGACATAAGTGAAGATAGGTGCATTATGGCCCAAATTCATACAACTTCTAAGAGAACATTCTACTAACTATGAAAAAGCAATGTGAAGTAGCACAGGAGAGGGTTGTTCTCATGACTTGGTCCATTTATGCACCAGTAAACGCAAAACAGCCTGTTTTCTTTCAACCCAGTACATGGCTGTAGATGATTACTCTATGGGTGGTTGTAGTTATATTTGACAACTGAAATTTAACACTGCTTTCATTCCTGAGATGTGAGTGAAGTTAGAGCAGTGGTTCTCAGAGTATGCTTCCTGGGCCAGCAGCATCACAGTTTGCTAAAAGTGCAAATTCTCAGGCCTCACCCAAGTCATAAATGACTCAGAAATCCTTGGGGGATGAGAACAAGCGGTCTGTGTTTTAACAAGTCTTCCGTGTGGTTCTGATACATCCTATATTTTAAGAACTACTAGATTTGGGTCTGATGTTGCCTCAATCCAAACTGTTAAAATTTAAAACAGTAATTGGTGCCATAGGGAATGTTTGTCTGAACCTTTGTATCTAAGATATTTAAGAAGAGGTTTCTTCTTGAAAAAGGTGTTTATTTCTGAAAAATACCTAACAATGTTAGTATATGTCAATGCTGCTTTAAACAATCATTGACAGTGTGGTATTTTAGAGAGTCTTGAAATAATCACTGAGGCTTAGAGCAGCACACTGTTAAAAAGTGAAAATAACTACTGCCCTTCATTTTATGAATAGATTTGTCAAGTCTTCAGTATTTTATAAAACATGCATAGGGGTTGATTGAGGTCATAAATAATCTTTATACTCATAAGTGATTAATTGAATGGAAGATTTTGCTCTTTTTTTTAACCTTCATCTAATCTACCCCATCACAAAATCTATAAGGTTCACATTACTTTATAATATCACACATCTGATCGAATGACACTATGTGTATTGCTTACTTTAGTGATATGTCTGTATAATATTATACTTTGGATTTTATATGATTGGAAATGAGTACAGTAAAATCCAAACCCTCTGCTGCTCATATAAAAATTTATTGGAGGCAATGGCCAAAACAAACAAGGAACTTATGAATGTTTTTGTTGGAAGCACACGCAAAAATGTGGTGATTGTATTCACACTTGCTAATGAGTAAATGACAAACTAAAGAAGTGTCTTCAAGAATCTAAGAGAGAGTTAATTAAAGGTCAAATCCAGAGGAAGTCACCCTAGCTGTCAAGATTTATTTTCTCCAACTTGCAGGTGAAAAGCACCAGGGAAAAAAAAAGGGAGACTGTATTCAGAAACGTGATAAGAACAGAATTCAGTGTCTCAGATTCTCACACAGTGACTCATCTGCTTAGAACACATTGACTATTAATGATCAATTCCAAGTCCATTTCTTTGGCAGATATGTATTGGGTACCTGTCACATAGCAGACTCTGTGGAGCAATCAGAACATGGTACACTAGATGACTGCACTGAACCATCATCTAAAGAATAATTCTTTTCTTTAAGGGTGACTTTTTAAAAAAGTATTTCACTTAAATTACAAAATATCAGGAAGATGAAGGGGAATGTTCTTTAGAATTACATTTATCACAAATGTCATGCTCTTTTCCTCCTAAGGCAAAAGTAACAATGTTCTTTCATTTAAAAAGTAGAATAATAATAATAAAAAAAATTCCATCAGCACCCCCAGTTACCATGGTAACAAAATGACAAGTGGCCTTCATGTGATTTCACTGTGGCTCAATAAGCTAACCATTTGGGAGAATATGTATTCTCTTTAGATATGTCTTTTGAGCATTGTACATTTTCATCAACTCATGAAGCAGATGTATTACTCATATATTTAATTAGCAAGTAATAAATAAGGTGGGTTTTTTGTTAAAGAAATGCAACTAAAAGAGGTAAAACAAAGACAAGTTAGTTGCATTTCCTTCTTTTCAGTCCTATTTATTTTTTCCTTCCAGGGAATGGCCTGGAAGAAAAAATAAGCATGAAATATATAAACCATAATATGGATAATAAAAATTATTTTGGACTTTTCTATACACTACTTAGGAGGATCTCAAACAAAAATAAAAAAACAATAAAAGTAGATGAGCTTCACCATCAGCTCTGATGAATCAGCCATATTTCCTCTTTAATTCCCCTTATCTTCCACCCTATTTCTGATGCTGGGTGATTACTTGTTATTACTTTGAGTCTTGCTTTCTTGTCAACTCTCTATGCATAATCAGTTGAGTTGTGAAGGCAACTATAATTATTTCAGCATAGAAATAAGGTAAGGAGCCACTTCAGGAAATTCAACTTAACTGTTCCTCAAGAGTAGACATTAAATGCCTTTAGCTACAAATTACTATTGTTTAACATTCTGTTTCATTCACATATATTTGCCTTATTGTTAGAATCATATTACTTTCCACATAGGTGTTCATAGATCTCCAGTTGCTTTTTTTTTGGCATTTTTTTTTTTTGCCTGGTGCTGGGTTTGAACCTTTCACCTCTGGCATATGGGGCCGGCGCCCTACTCCTTTGAGCCACAGGCGCCGCCCAAGCTCCAGTTGCTTTCTCCTTCTTCAGCCACTGTTTTGCCAATTGATTTAACAATATTAGTAGCCTTTCTTTTTAGACACATAAATCTAAAATCATGCTTTCTGACTTTTGTTGTTGCAGGTACCATACCTACAGGTTAAAATAAATGACCCACTAATCAGGTTTTATGAGTACTTTCACACTTTTCAAATGATTCTGCAGAAGGCAGAAAGTTCTGCAGCCCAGGACATAGACCCCACCTGTTTTCCATGTCTGTAAAATAAAAGACAAAAGGGTCCTGTAAGTGGCAGCTAAGTAATTGCGTCCCACATGGTAGTGGGTAATAAATATAAATGGTTTATATCTTGATTGATATTTCTTTACACCCGGACAATAAAAAAGGCAATTTATAAGCTTAGGCTTAAGAACTTTTTCTTTATAAGAAGTGTTAGTTTGAATGATGGAAACTGATTTAAAACTTTGATTATAATATATTCCCAAAATGAGGTAGCATCAATGTTTGTTGTAATTATAGTATTCGTAGTAGTATGCAGATTTGTTTGTACGGTGTTTATGCTTTTACTTTTTAGAACGCCCTTCTATATCTGGTGTTTATCTCAGTGCATGATGAGAAAGTTGATGATCTACTAAAAGGTGTTTTAATCCAGGATTCCATACATTAAAACAGAATGGAATGCAGAGGCCCTTGAATTTCAATTCTAAGAATCCTTTCATCATACCATGCCTCCACCTTCTTCTCCTGAAAATGAAAGTTAATATGTCCGTATCTCTGTGTGTACACATATCCCCACCGTTAGAACTAACTGTGCACTGTCATATTCATCAGGCCTACGAAAATAACTGCAAGTTCAAAAATGCTTATATTGGGCACCAAGGCTTAAGGTCAAATGACCCAAGCTAAACCAAACAATATGTGAAACAAATGAAATATCTTTTTAAGAACTGAGTGATTCTTTTCAAAATATAACCAGGCTCATTCTGAATTTCCTGTTGCCTCCCAGAGGTCTCCAGACAAGTTGTAACACTCACCCTTGAGAAGCCTGAAGCCTGCAAGTATTATAAGTGTCTGCTCCCGTTCAGTTCCTTTCCTCGTGGTCTTTCTCTTCTCTTCAGCCTTTTCCTTGGTATTGTCTAATTGACCTACTAGTTGTACAACTAAGTGGTAATTGTTCTAATGACACAATTTTCGGTCAATTAATAGGATTTATGCCTTTCTAGCGTAGTGTATAACTTTTTAATTTTGTTTTTTGTTTATTCTCTCCCTCTTCCTGTTAAAATATAAGTTCCATAAAGACAAGGATCTTGACCTGTGTTATTAAAAAAATATATGCCGGGAGCGTCCATTGCTTAGTGGTTAGGGTGCCAACCACATGCACTGGGGCTGGTGGGTTTGAACCCACCCTGGGACTGCTAAAGAACAACAACAAATTGTGTTGGACATTGTGTGTGGCAGGCACCTGTAGTTCCAGCTACTTGGGAGGCTGAGGCAAGAGAATCACTTGAGCCCAAGAGTTGGAGGTTGCTGTGAGTTATGACACCACAATACTCTACCAAGGGTGACAAAGTGAGATTCTGTCTCAATGGAAAAAAAAATAACATATATATATATATATATATGTATGTATGTATATATGCATGTATGTATATATATTCTGTATGTTTGGAGTACATCATATAATACGTTATATTAGAGAGCTAAGTCCTCATTTTGTTTACTTGAAAATTAAAATATAATTACTAAAGTAAAAAGAAATAAAGAGACATCCTAAACATATACATAGCATATTCCAAGCATATGGAATAATACTCAAATTAAGATTTGTGGCAATAATTCATTAAAAAAAGAAAAACACAGATCTAAGATATCACCTCTTTTCTTCCAGGCAGCAGTACTTAACATATAATCCTTGTTGAGTGCTTAATATGTGCCAGACATTGTCTTAAGTATATTTGTGAATTATATTATTTGTTCCTCACAACAGCCCTATGGACATGCTACCATTATTATTCCCATTTTACAGATAAGAAAACTATAGTTTACAGCGGTGAAGGGCCTTCCTTGCTCACAGTGTTACTGATAGCAGGTGGTAGGATCCCAGCAAGCACAGGCAGTGTGATCCCATAGCTCAGGTCGTTGCCCCTTTGTCTACACCAAAGAGTAATTCTAATGGTGGAAATTTTAGGCTAAGGAGAAAGCATTATGCCACATAGAAAGCAAAGAAGAAAGATATTTCTTAGGTAGAAAATTTTTAATTTATGTCCTCTTACATGTTCAGTCAAGGCAAGTCCATGTAGAGAGAGACTCTACAAGGCGGGAATGCCTCCCATCTCTCTGCTCACTTTTTTCATTTTTGTACATTCTCTTCCTGTCTCTCACTCACTCTCTCTTTTTAAAATGAAATAAATTTTATACTTAGTCTAGAAAAAAAAAAGTAAAAGAAACCCTACGAGCTGATATACCTCCAGTTGCCTGTTATTGTAGATAACAGAAACTGAGCTTTCTCTAACTCTTTTGAGCTCTCAGTATTTTTCTCTCTCTGTCATTTTCAGCCAAATCTCTTGAGATTGTGTAAATAAACCTTTCGAGAGGAGAAGGTGATTGGCCTTGAGCTTTCCCAGGGCCAATAGGTCAGTGCTGTGAGAAACCAAGAGAAGGAGGCAGGCACCTCAGTGACAGAGCCACCATCTGGTCCTGGAGGGCTGTGCTGGGATGGGGGATAGCAGAGGTGGGAAGTAGGCATTGAGGAGTTGCAGGGATAGACCTGGCCAAATATTTGGAGATAAAAGAGTGGAGGAGGACTCATAAGTGAGTCTGAGGGAAAGAGTCAGACAGTGTGGCTGGAAGAATCGTGGTTGACATTCACAGGGGAGTAAGATGGAGAAATACACTTTCATTATGATATTTTCCTGAAATATTGTCAGATTTGCCACCCGTGAGAGTGGAACAAAGACATTTTCAGACATGCAAAATCTCAGAACATGTAGGTCCCATGCAACCTTTGACAGGAAGCTTCTGACAGATATGCTCTGCCAAAATGAGGACAAAGACCATGAAAATAGGCATGGAGTCTGGAGAAGAGGAAGAAGAGTACAAGACAGAGGCAACGCGAGTCCCAGGATGACAACAAATGATCCCAGGTGGCGCCGTGGGTAGACCAACACAATCCAGAGTAGAGCAGGTTAGACGGCAACTGCAGGCACTTTTTCTTCAATGGGATAAACTTGATAAGTTACCAAGCACAGTTGTACATTTTGAAAGATTTCTCTGACAAGGAGAGAGTTTACTATTTGCATTAATGATTAATGTATTGAAAATGGAGATATATTAAATCTATACTGATCAAAAAATTACACAAGAAGGGCAAAGTAGTCGGTAGAGCTGGGAATAGATTTACATGGTATTATTACTGATTATTAATGTAAACATTAAGTAGTAACCCAAACACAAATTTCCTCTGTTAGAATCATGGAAAAAGGAAAAAAGGAGGAAATTGTGAGTGTGAGAAGGCAGAATTGCGATCCAAAGAGAGCTAAATCCTTATTTTGTTTAAGTGAAAATTAAAATATAATTAAGTAAAAGAAATCAAGAGACATCCTAAATAAATTATTTAGAGATATGGAAGTAAAGCGAATGAGTCAGCTAAAAGTTGAATTTGTTTGCCTCTGATAAAGGGAAAGGTATGTTTCTGTGAGTGTGTATGCATGTGGGTTGTGCGTGTGATGTGTGTGTGTGTGTGTGTGTGTGTGTGTAGGAGGGGGAGTGGCTACTACGGTCTGCTTTTTAAAAAAATAACAAGCCTCGTAGAATAATTTGAAAATTTAAAATATCTGTATATGCAGATTTGATAAAAACTAAATTTGAAAGGAAGCAAAGGAGAAGGGATTCATTTTAGCACAATGGATGGATAATTTCAATGAAGGGTTAGTTTTAAAGGAGAAGAGAAAACATGAAGATAATGTAGATGAAGAAAATCAAAATTAGCAAGCTTTAGGGAATTTGATTTCAGATCATCTCTTGCTTTACCAAGAAAGAATGAGCTCATGTCTTCTGCAGAAGCTCAAAGCAGTTGAGTATTAAAAATGGTGGGAGTGTGACAAGATGAGGCAAGAAGCCACATAGAAGAGGATTCTCAAGCATTGGTGGGATGAAGCTGACAGAAATAACCTGAACTTGTAGAGTACTTTGTTAGGGAAGGTTTACAGTCTTCTGTAGCAATTGCTGTCAATATGAATGCGAGATCTAATAGTGATTGTGGAGATGCATTATAAGGCAGAAAATGGTGAAGGTGAATTAAAGGAAGGAAGATTCTAAGTTGTTCCTAGTCCTTTAGTAGTTAGGGAGGCAAGTGGAGCCAGATTTAGGGAGAATCAAAGAAATCAGGAGAGATCAAGGGACTGGAGATCATGATTAGAAAGAAAAGCAGAACAAGAAAAAAGATGAGCAGTAGATGTGAAGATGGGGGGCCCAGTATATGAGATTGTAGAGTAGAATTTCCTCAATGAGGTAGGCAAACTTTTAGTGCAAGTAGGCGATGGCATCAAGTGGTCAACAGCTGGTCAAGTGAGGCAGCACAGAAGTCAGAACCTAGTCACAGAGGTCTAAGGGGCGAGATGGAGATGGAAAACCACTCAGGGAACCAAAAGTACTCAGAGTCCTCCCAAGAGTAACATAACCACAAACATGCTCAGTAGAATTTTATACCACCAAGTTATTCCAAAACAGTCAGCAGCCCTGGAAGTTGCTCTCAAGCATGTGATCCTCTGCTCGCCCTGTGCTAGGAATGCATGACCAGGCTGCAAGCAGTTAATTAGCCAAAGTGTGTAGCTTCTGAAATATGCAGGTAAATTAGTAAGGAGAATTGAATCTTTGTTATTTGATTTTTCCTTAATGATTACAGTGTCATCTAACTAAGCAGAAAAAGCAAATCAGTGATGCCAAAAACCACGTTAATACACTTCTAATTCACAAATTTGAACACACCAGAGTCAGGGTATTGAAAGTTAAGGTTCTCATAGAAACATTAATTTGACACCATTATGCATACTTGGTGTAGGAGGCTTCTATTTTATAGCATGAAAGGAATAGAAAATATTGCAAAATGTGGTTCAGTCAAACAAAATAAAATAACAAATTCAGGGGAAGTCATTAAACATGATTATGGAAAAATATTGTTTTGAGACCTCCAAAGAAGGGTTGTAAAAATTTTGGAAAATAATACCTTTAAATCTCACACAATGTTTGCAATAGGAATCTTTCAGTTTTACCCAAAATAAATTTCCTAAGTACATGGTACATTCTGACGTCGGCTTCTGCCTTTCATATGCAGTCAGGATTTGTTCCTACCAGACCAAAAGGAGAACTGACTAGCTATTTTCACGACCTAGTAATAAAGATATCAAATTCAGAGAACAAAACATACAATTTGAAGATTTAAAATACTTGTTTTTGATATAGAGACAAAATGGGGCATCTTAAATAAGAAGTCTGCCCATGTATTATTACCTTGCTTATATATTTGGCCTCTGGGTATTTCTGCATACTTAATTTGCATGTATGCATTATGTAAATTACAATCTGACCATGCAAAATGCCTTCTGTAGGTGGCATAGAAAAAGAAAGGAAGATGTTTAGGGCATGTTGAGGGAAGGAAATATACCAGAAAACAAATCCGTATCTGTGAGAACGTCTATTTCTGCTCCCACCTCGCATCCTGGACAGCCTGCCTAGGAGGGTCTGTGTATCAGGACAGCTGAGCAGAGCCAAAGGTGGAACCACTGATGCTCCTGTCACCATGTCTCTCTGTAGCACCGTTCCCTGTACAGGTGATGCAGGAAGGAAGAGCAGCAGCCCCACCGCAGTGACCTCCAGGAAGGTGTCACCTCCCCACTCAGGCAGAATTGGAGGCAATAAAGAAGGAAGGCAGGTCATGTAAATGAAGGCAATGATGAAGTCAAAGACAGTTTCCTCTTAGCAAATGAGATACTATATGAACAGCATTATGGTTGCTAATACAATTTTAATTAGGCCTCAACTCCAGTTGAGTGATAAATTTAATTTTAAGTAATAGTAAAATGTTTTGTGGTCATTTAAATCAAACATACATTATTTTTTTGGCACAAATTTAATAAATGAAAACCAACAAACAGTTCTCCCAAAAGGAAACAGATTATGAAAATACAATGATAGTTTGCCATTTTGTTAAGATTTCTATTTTCTGTTGTATTTTATGTCATAGCACAGCAGTCTAGGGAACAATAGATGTCCTTTCATGGGAATGAAATATGTAAATTCCTGAGCTAGCAGACTCCTGGCCCAATATTCAAACCACCTCTTCAAAAAAGGCACAATGTTCAGCATTCTTCACTGAAAAAGATATGCACCCATATTCCATGGCCATGAACTCTGTTTAAGTTTGATGAAGAAAAATGCTTTGTGCATTTACTTTAATCTTCACCCTCTGGTGTATTCTGTGGCCAAACAAACAGAAGGACAAATACAAACTGTCGACTTGCAGGATGTACAAACAAGGGTTACTGAATATTCAGAAATATGGTGATATTTCCAAAGTTCAACAACAAATAACTGAAAGTCTCTCTTTTGTTTTGACTTTTCCTTGTTCAGGCACCACAAGGCCACATAAGGAGGGTGAGGTCCCTGGAGTGGACTATATTTTCATCACTGTTGAAGATTTTATGGAATTGGAGAAAAGTGGTGCTCTCCTAGAAAGTGGGACTTATGAAGGTAAGCCCAGCTTCCCTGGGAATCCTGCGCCATGTTGCATTACATTTTTCTCGTTTGACTAACACATGTTGCCAACATGCTGCTGTGCTTGGGTTTGGAAATTTTAATAAGATAATTAAAGGAAAGTTAAAAAAATGTCTCCGTGAAACATACTCTTAGCACACCCAGAGAAATATATATGGGTACCCACAAATGTTTCCCTCTGGTACCTCCTGAGGCTAACCTGTGATCTTTTAGATAAAACGTCTTCCTCTCTGGACAGTGTCTAAATGAGGGCCGAGGGTCTGGTCCTATCATTATCTCTCTGTGGCTTTCCCAAATTGTTCTGCCTCACTGGCCTCTATTTCCCTCCCATGAGAAATGATGGGGTAGGAAAATAGGATCTGTGAATGAAGGCCAAAGCTCTACCAGGACAGTGAATCTTCTTGCTTACCCAAGCCAAGCATGAGCAACAAATTAAGCCAAAACCCTGAATGCAGGAATGTGCTTCAGTGGAAAAAACACCGTAACATGAACCAGAATCTGTCTTGGTTACAGACCTGGCTTCATTACTTACCTGCTATAAATAGTTAGTAACTTAGTTACTATCACTAAACCTTAGTATTCTTAACCACGAAAGGGGAGTGATAGTATTGAAAAATACAAACCAGTAACAATGTGTTGCCATGATCACATTTATATGCTTGGCTAACATTTCTGTGCATCTAGTTTATGTCTAATGAAATTGTATATCACTGTACATGCATAATAATTTTTAAAAACGACTTAACTAAGAAAAGAAGAGAAAATATTTCCATACCTAAATTGTTATGTGTTAAAGCATATGCATATGCACTATTATTAAAGTCCAAAGATGAATCTAGTTTTACTGAACTGCAGTTAATAGTGGCATTATGAACAAAGCTTATCGTGCATCCAGCCCATCATACATCTCATCAAATGAGCTGGGAGTGCCATGTGGACAATTGAAGCCCTCCACTTCCTCCTAAAAACACTTAACAAAAGGGATACCGAGAACTGTGTCTTTAGGACATTTCTACAATAATAAATTAAGCTTAGTTTCCTGTTATTTGTTTACTTTATAACCTTTAACATTTCTTTTTAACTTTTTGGCACTTTCATAGTGACATTTGGCTCAAAACACACATTGTATAGCTATGTAAAAATGGCTTCTTTATTCTATAAGCTTTTTTTCTACCTAAAAAACTTCTTTTTAACTTCCTAAAGTTTCATGCTAGAAACTAAGACACAAACACACCGTCCCTAGGCCTACTCCAGGTCCAAATCATCAGTACCACTGTCTTCCACCTCCACATCTTTTCCCCCTGGCAGGTCTTCAGAGCCAATCCCAGGCATGGGGCTGTCATCTGGGATTACGTTACCTTCTTCTGGAATACCTCCTGAAAGACCTGCCTAAGGCTATTTTTACAGTTCACTTTTTTCTTTGTTATAAATAGAAGTACACTTCAAGATAATAGTAAAGGGCATAGCATAGTAAATACATAAACAAGTAACAGTTTTTTAATCATTTTCAAGTATTATATACTGTAAATAATTGCATATGCTAGACGGGGAGCACGGTAGGTATTTTTATACCATCTTTATCGACAGGGGAGTAGTATATTTCACCATGACGTTACAGCAGCTACAGTGTCACTAGAGGACAGGATTTTTCAGCTCCATTATATTCTTATGGGACCACCATTGTATACAGGTTGTTGACCAAAATGTCATTGTATGGCACAAGACTGTAATTAATTCCATAGTTTAGTGGACTATAGTTATTCAAGAACATAGACTTTGGAGGTTGTTAGAAGTATTAAAATCTCATCCATTATTTAGCATTCCTAAGGCAATTTAGACTGAGACAGTTGCCTAAATCATGGCTGAGGCATTTAGTTGCTGATTGCCACATTTACAGGAAATAGGCAAAAATACCCAGGAAAGGGAAATAGTTACACCTTAGTACTGTATCTTCTTCATACTGTCAAAAATAAAAAGTAGTAGAGATTGACTGAAAACACTTTAAAAAAAGAAGCTGTGTTGATAAGCCGCTTTAGCCTTTAGTAACGAGTGTCTAGATTTTTTTTAAGCTGCCTAAAACTGTACATGAAAAATAGTCTGCATAAGTCACAGAAAATAATTTCATTAAGGAAGTTGGAGTACATAAACAATACCATCTGCAGGACATTATCCTGTGAGCTTTATGACATTATTTAGTAATGGTCATTAATTAGCAGATTTGCCAATAATAATGTATTATATTTATTTGCTTTATTTAAATATATTTCTGTGGCAACAAACCAGTGGCTTAACACACAGAATCATTAGAAAAGTAGCATCATTAGCAATATGACTTTCCATTTGTAAAAATACTGTGTAAATTTATGTTATGTAAGCTGAAAAAAATAAGCCAATGTTCATTTTAAATATTTATTGTTCTCATGATACACTAGATGTCTCAAAATTAAATATCAATATTTTAAAGTATAGCTTAGATGAAATTATAGGTTCCAGTTAAATTTTAAGGGAATATCTTGAGACTGTATGAGCCTCATGGAGTTTTGTCAGCCAGGGTGTGTAACCCCGAATCTTCTTCAGATATCCTTTCAGTGCCGAGGGTTTAGTTTACTGGCTTTGGTGCCAACTTATTAATGTTCATAAGAGCTGATTATTGAACTGTGAGACTGATATCTATATGTGGCTTTTGCAATTATATCAATACCGTTGCCTGCAAGCACACACCTCTGCACGTAGATAAATAAGAATCTTTCTTGTCAGGTCACGTGAGCCCTTGAGTGATCATCCAGGAAACATTCTCAAATCTCATTATCATCATTTTTTTTATATTATTAGAGCTGAGAAACTAGTAAAATTCCCCTTCTAATAAAAATTTCTACATTTCTTCAGGATTGGTCATAAACTGCAGACTTAGGGCTACCACTGGCTGTGCTTTTTGTCAGGGAATGTCTTTTCTGCTGTGGGTGCTTTCAGAATATGCAGAGTACAGTCACGGGATACTCACGTGAAGAAAGATCAGCATGCTTTCCATATTCGTCAAGCTTTCACAATATCCCTCCCCATAAGGTTTGTTAGAAGGAAGCCCCTTTTCTCTATAGGGTGCATTCTCCACCTTGCCAGTCTCCTCCCCTTCTCCCTGACAGCACATTCTCAGGCCTTGTCAGTATTCTATAGACTAGAAAATCCATTTCTGGTGTTCTGTGAATACACTAATAATAAGAAGGAATTGAGCTACTTTCCACATT
>CAUYQV010099732.1:0-12413 GCA_963574575.1 Galagoides demidoff | reverse complement strand
CTGCCTCTGCCTCCCAAGTAGCTGGGACCACAGGCGCCCGCCACAACGCCTGGCCATTTTTTGGTTGCAGCCATCATTGTTGTCTGGCGGGCCCGGGCTGGGGATTCGAACCCGCCACCTTAGGTGTATGTGGCTGGCGCCTTAGCCGATTGAGCCACAGGCGCCGAGCCTAGATTTTTTCTTTTATATTAATTACTGACATTTAGATACATGATCTCATTTCACTCTCATAACCTCTGATTAAACCATCTTATAGACAGGGAATCATGTATTTAGTAACTTGTCCACAGTCACACTGAGGACTGGGATATGAACCCTCTTGTTACCACCCTGCTTTTCTTTGTGTGAGTGAATTTTCCATCCAGTTCAAAATGTCCTCGCCTGGGCCTAGTGCTGTGCTTTTAGTGGGTAAGGCCCAATGGGATAGTGAAGTGGTAAGAAACAAAAACCATTTTGTGTTAGCTGCCCTGAATTCAGACCTATACTCTACCACTTTCTAGTTCTATGACCTTGGGCAAAGTTACTTAACCTTTCACACCTTAGTCATCTCAACTACGATTTGGGATAGTCCCATCTTTGTCAGATGTCGCTAGGATTTGATGAAATAATACTTATGAAAGTGCTTTTAAAACCAAAGTTTAAAAAGCTATAGAAATATTCGTAGTAATTTCTCTTAGGCTGTTATTAGAGATTCTCTATACTATTGTCTTTTTTTTTTTTTTTGAGACAGAGTCTCAGTCTGTCTCCCTGGGTAGAGTGCCATGGTATCATCACAGCTCACAGTAACCCCAAACTCTTGCGCTAAAGTGAGAAGTTATTCCGAGACATGAACAAAAGAAAATGGAGTCCAGGTTCTGTGTAGGCAATGTGGCCTTTATTCACTCGGGTGTGAGTGGGCTGAGTTCGAAAATGAAGTCAGCATGTGGGTTAAGATGGAATGGGAATATAAGGGTTTGGGGGTAGGGATTGACTCATTCCTTTCTTGGTGGGATTTGTGCACTCGTTTCTGTGTCCCTGCACTCAGCCTTATCATAAAGAGATCATCTTGCCTCAGTTTTTCTATTTTTTGTTAGTAGAGACAGGGTCTCATTCTTGCTTAGGCTGGTATGGAACTCCTGGGCTCAAGCAAACTGGCCTCCCAGAGTTTAGGATTACAAGCGTGAGCCACCGCACCTGGCATTTTTTCTTAATAAAAGATGATTGTGATTGTGGGGAAGAAATCCTCAGGACTCTGACAAAAGTACAGTAATTTGGCTCAGCGCCTGTGGCTCAATCGGCTAAGGCGCCAGCCACGTACAACTAAGGTGGTGGGTTCGAATCCCCAGCCTGGGCCTGCCAAACAACAATGATGGCTGCAACCAAAAAATGGCCGGGCTTTGTGGCGGGCGCCTGTGGTCCCAGCTACTTGGGAGGCTGAGGCAGGAGACTCGCTTGAGCCCAGGAGTTGGAGGTTGCTGTGAGCTATGATGCCACGGCACTCTACCCAAGGGAACAACTTGAGGCTCTGTCTCAAAAAAAAAAAACTGAAATATAGTTTACGTATCATTAACCTTTTCAAACTGAACAGTGGTTTTTAGTATATTCACAAGGTTTTACATCTATCATTGTCTAATTTGAGAACATTTTATCATCCCCAAAAGAAACCCTTTCCCCATTAACAGTCATTTCATATTCTCTGTTCTTCCAAAATCCCCTGTCCCTAACAACCACTAATTGACTTCTGTGTCTCTGTGGATTTGTCTGTTTCTTAGTATTTGATAATACTAAGAAATTTGTTTTCTTTTATAACTGAATCACAGTCTATTGTATGGATATGCCACAGTTTTTTAACTATTCATTAGTTGATGGAAATTTAGGTTGTTTCTACTTTTGAGCTATTGTGAAAAATACTGCTCCTATCATTTGCCTACAAGTGAATATAGACTTTTAGTTCTCTTGGGTATATATCTAGGAGCACAGTCTCTGAGTTCTATGTTAAACAATTTTCTAAAGTGTTAAAAGCTCAGAGACAAATTGAGACATCTGAGTTGTGAAATTATAATGAAACCTCTGTCTTATCTTGTTTAACATATATATGGTTTTTGATGGAGAGTTAGACTGTATTTATATTGCTTAAATTCTATAAGAATGAGTCAAAATAATCAGAAGCCTTTAGTTAGGTTTTCCCTGAATATGTTCTTATAGGAGAACAAGGAGAAAAATAACAAATTACATAAAAGCAATGTACAGACTTCTCTCTTACTGGCAGCTGGTTGTGTAAATAATTCTAATTGGATTTCATCCAAGGCAAAGGCAGAAGGGGAAGGCATTGTTTGATGGAATATGGCAGTAGGTTGAAAATTTTCACCTTGGGGATTATTCACTGAAAATAGCGGATGTCCTTTTTATCAAGTTGAAACATAACTTGTTTGTTTAAACATCCTTTTACCTACATGTGACCAAAAATGCTTTTCGTGTTTTGGGCCAGCTGTCCTTGAACTTTCTCTGTATTACAGCATAACATATCTATGTTTAGATATGTGTAGATATGTAAACACTTACCATTGTGTTAGAGCCACCTGCAGAATTCAGTACAATAACATGCCGTGCAGGTCTATATCTTAGGAGCAGTAGCCTATGCCAGGCGTCCTCAAACTATGGTCCGCGGGCCGCATGCAGCCTGTCTAGGACATTTATCCGGCCTACTGGGTGTTCTTGCCGCTGCTCCCTATCCTGCTTAGCAGCCGACTCGTCCCAGGGCCCACAGACCAGCTCTCCAGTGGCCTGAGGGACAGTGAACTGGCCCCCTGTTTAAAAAATCTGAAGACCCCTGGCCTGTGCCATGTAGCATAGGAGTGTAGAACGCTGTGTCATCTGGATTTGAGTTGATCTGTTCTGATGTTTGCACAGTGAAGTCACCTAATGTTGCATTTCTCAGAACATATCTCCATCATCAAGAGACAGATTTGCCTGTATTGAAGAAGTAATGACTTATGCTACCTGGAGGAAAGATTCATATTGTAGGGTACATTGAAGCCTTCTGCTTTTGTTGATATATGATTATACATATATGGGTTTGTGTACCATCTTGGAGAGAAGTGTAACCCTTTATGAGTTCTGACTTGCCTGCAGCAGGGATTGAGGCTGATAATGTAGGTGAGGGTGAAATTAAGCGGGTCTTAAGAGTCGTGTTAATGATTTTTCCCTTTATCTTAAGAGCCACAGGTAGCTGTTTAGGCTTTAAACGGGTGAGTGATGTGGTCATAGTGATGTACTAAAAAGGCCACCTGTCCATAGTGTGAGAATGAATGAAGAGAGGTAAAGAATGGACGGGGGAGACGTACTTCAGGTTGACAAAACTAAGAAGGGAGATTGTGAGTTCATTGTCAGACATGATGATTTTGAGGTATCTGGTATCTCTGATAGAGATATCAAGTGTACATTTGAATGGATATAAGTGACTCTAAGCCAGAGATGTGAAGTTTGGGAACAGCAGATTAATTGAAACCAAGAGTAGATGAGCTTGAGAGAACCTAGGACAAATAGGTGGAGAGGAGGAAGTCATGGCTAGACAAGTAGCAAAATGAGAAGCCAGGAGATGATGTTGTCAAATGAATGAAAGGAAAACTTGTTTTAAGAGGGGGGAAGTGATTAAAAATGCTGAATGCTGCCAAGATTAAGACTGAAGCAGTGTGCATTAGACAGTCTTAACGGTAATCTCAATAAGAATAGTTTTGGTATAGAAATAGGCCTAAGCTAGACTGAAGTAACTTGAGAAGTAGGAGGTGAAGGTATTGAGGAAATGTATCCTGCTACTTTAAGAAAATTAGCTGTGAAGAGGAGAGGAGGGATGAGTCAGTAGTTGGTAGGAAAGAGAGGGTTAATGTATGGGAAAGAGGGTGTTTCAGTATTGAAAGTAACATCTAGTAGAGAACATCAAGTTTGACACCCAGTGCATCGAATGGAGAATTCACATTAGGCTTCCTACTGGGATTGGATCTAGTACAGCCTGGTACAGTGACTGGTCTCACAAGATGGAACACCTTCTCTAAGTAATAGAGCTGAAGGAGAAATAGGATTATTTTCCTAATTTCCATTGTATTCATCAGTGCTCGAACAAGAAATGTTCTACACAGAAATTTAAAGAATTAACCACGCTGGGTTCAGTGGCCCACCCTGTAATCCCAGCACTTGGGAGGCCGAGGTGGATGGATTGCCTGAGCTCATGGGTTTCTAGATCAGCTTAAGCCCAGTAGTTTGAGGTTGCTGTGAGCTATGATGCAGTGGCACTTGAACAAGGGTGACACTTTACCAAGGGGTGACAAAGTGAGACTCTAAGAAAAAAAAGAATTATTAACCATACAGGGGATTAGAGGAAATAAGAACTTTAAAGAAATAGGAATTTCAGAATGATCAGCCACTACCCCTAGGGCTGAGGCAGAGCACCCAAGGAAGTAACATCACCCCAACAAGATCAGATCCAGACCTTACTGGAGAGATAGAAACATGGTCCATTGGATGGGCAGAGATGTTCACTGAGGGGCTTTCTGGGAAGCTGGCCATGGGGAAGTGATAAGCCATGGAATTCCCCACCCAAGGCTTCTGTGAAGAAGCTGCCCCAGGGATAAAATAGATGCTGCTGGCCACATTGAAGTGCTACCCACACTTGGAAGGCTACTCAGAGTGGCACACCAGACCTAGGAAGAGAGCACCCGGCCCCCTGTACCAACAAAGCTTACCAGATTGCCACCCGTCACAGGAGAACCGTTCCAAGGTTTCACTTCCAGTATCTAAGATAATAAGAGTTAAGAGTCCATAAATAGGCTTGGCGCCTGTGGCTCAATCAGCTAAGGCGCCAGCCAAGTACACCTAAGGTGGCGGGTTCGAATCCCCAGCCTGGGCCCGCCAAACAACAATGATGGCTGCAACCAAAAAATGGCCGGGCATTGTGGCAGGCGCCTGTGGTCCCAGCTACTTGGGAGGCGGAGGCGGGAAACTCACTTGAGCCCAGGAGTTGGAGGTTGCTATGAGCTGTGATGCCATGGCACTCTACCCAGGGTGATAGCTTGAGGCTCCGTCTCAAAAAAAAAAAAAAAAAGATCCAATGATAAAAGTTACAGAAAGTCAAGATGATGCACTCAGTAAAGTTTCTACGAAAAGACACAGAGGATGCATTCCACCAAGCAAACAGGCTCCAGATCTACTGTAACACTCAGATGGAAAATACCTACACAATGAGGGAGGGTGGAGTGAACAGTGTTGGATACGACTGAGAAATCAAAGTGGGTGAAGACTGATGAATGGCCACTGGGCCCAACAAACTTGCTTTTGATTTTTATCTTGTCAATGATTAAATCTATGCTTAAAAAAAAAAAAGTAGAAGCTGTTTGATAAATATGGCTAATTTGAGGAGAAAAATGAAGATTTTAGCTTCCAAAGCAGAGGGGGTGGAGGATTTGGAGGAGGAGACTTCTCATTTCTTTCCCAATACAATTGCAACTTTAAAAATGTTTGCAAGTATAGGGGATAAAATAATGAAAAAAGACATATAGAAAGATGAAAGGAGGAGGAAGGGGTGGAGGAGAGAGGGAGAGAGAAGCTGGTCTAGTGAATACTTGCCATATCCATTTACCTTCCAAACAAGCTCATGCATTTATGTTTGAAGAATTCTTTCCTTGAGATAATCCTCTGACCAGGGGTGGGGAACCTGCTCCTTTATCTAATCCCACATGTGACCTTCTAGGTCCACAAGTGTGGTCTTTTGACCAAATCCGAATTTTACAGAATAAATCCTTTCATTTTTATGAATACATTTTTTTCTTTTATATTTTTAAAAGGAACATTTTAAGATACCAAAGAAAAAAATAAGTTTTCCCCAGAAATTATAAAATAAAATTATTCCCCCCAGATTGACTAGCACAATTTAAACATTAGTAAGCCATAAGGACTAAACTGAAGGCTGTATCACTCATTATTTCGTTATAATTTCTTCCACGTTAATGGCACCACTATTGCACGAGGCTGGTTGGCAAGAGTTTGTGAGGGTTGGGTACTCCAGTCTGTTATCAGTTTTTGATAACGGTGCATTGTGTTTCTGTTAGAAATGGAGTTTGTAAACAGTTGCTTAGCTTGGCAATATTTTTTAATTCTGTCTGCTTAACAGCTCATTATGTCAAAGAAGACCAAGAGAATGCTGAAGAAAGACAACAAGTTTTTAATAAGGATCAGGAATTACAATGTTATCTCGTTTCTTTGAAATGATTTGCTTGCCTGTGATACTGCAATATCAATATAAAGAAATTTAATGCTCGTCAGCCTTATGACACTCATCAAGACCACACATATTTTAAATTGGCCAGAGAGGCATGAAATATTTTATTGCAAAAAATTAACAGATAAAAAGCAAAGACAATTCTTTCAAACAATAAAACTGGGAATAATGCCACTGAGGCCACTTTTAAAAGTAGCTTAAATACTTAGGAAAAAAGGGAAGCCATTCAGTGATATAGAAACTGTGCAGGAGCGCATTGTCAAAGGCGAAGGATGTTCAGATCCCATAACATTTCAAAATACGAACAGCTGCCTCTTTCAAAAAGAACTATAACTGCTTGGCCCCATGAATTAGTCTTCAATTTAACAGAACAAGTTCATACAATAATCCCAAAGAATGATATATGTTACTCTATTGCTTTGGGTCAATCAAGTGATACTACTGAATCGGTGTAGGTTTTATACTTCAATTCAGGTGATGATAGAAGATTCTCCTTGCTATGAAAAGTTATTTGCTTTGGGCATTCTTGCAAATAGATGGGAAACAGATATATTTTCAACAACTTTCAAGATAAATGTCATGAAGTTAAACGGAATGTGGTAAATTATTGGGTGTCTGTATAGAGCACCTTCCATGACAGGAAAACATGAAGAGTAAAAAATATACCTAATCTTAACAGATCTAGAAGCTTTCGTATTTTTTCATTGTATCTTGCATAAGTAAAATCTCTATGCTAAAGCCACTTCTTAAAGTGACAGCTTGCAGCAAATCATAAGTATTGTTAACTCTATTTGTGCAGATGCAACACTCGATTTCCTAACATGCTAAAATGGAACAAGGAGGTACTCAATGTGGATTTGCTATATCATTCTAATGTGTAAAGTTTTATATCTGCCAGAACAGGTAGTTAAATTTTATGATGAACAGAATCAACAATGTGAGTTGTTGATTGATTTCTACAGGAATACAGCATTTCTGTATGATATCATGTCAAATCAAAATGACTAGAATATTTTTCTCTGCAAGATAAAACTAAGTCTATATGATACATATGATAGTGATAAAAAAAATCTAAGCATCTCAAAAAGGCAATTTTTTTTCAGAACATCTCTTCAAAAGGAAATTTGGGATGAACATTATCCCCAGTTGCAGGATGGTAGATGCAAACCATTTGAAGAATATGCAGATGTTATAGAACTACTAATTGGAGGATACAATGAAAGTTTAACTGATGTTGAGAATCATGACATCATACTCACCTTGGCATTTCAGTCTCACCTAGTTGATATCATCAAGGCCACTAAAGAACTACAGATGGAATTGATTGAGTTCTCAGTAGATGACATTTTAAAGTCATTGTTCGATGGTAAGACAGATTTGATTAAAATATGGAAAAAGGAAGCAGAATATCCAACCCTTTCATAACGTGCCTAAAAAAAATACTTTCTTGCTTTTCAATCAATTATTGCCATGAATCTACATTCTCCTACCTAACCCAAATCAAAACTCCCTTAAGATCACAAAAGACTGATACCCATTGCAATAATTAGCTGAAACTGTGGACCTCCATGCTGCAACCAAATATTCAAATACTTTCCAACAAAAAAAGACACAACAAAGTCAGTTAAAGGTTAGTGAACTTCAAAATTAACAAATAGTTTTCATTTTTTGAAATTTTTTTTTAATTTTTTACTAAATCATAGCTGTGTACATTAATGCAATCATGGGGTACAGTGTGGTGTTTTCATATACAATTTGAAATACTCTCACCAAACTGGTTAACGTAACCTTCATGTCATTTTCTTAGCTTTGAGACATTTATACTCTGCTTTTAGAAAGATTCACTTGTACCCTTGTAAGATAAACCATAGCAGTGACCCCACCAATCACCCTCCCTCCACTCATCCACCTCCCTCTCCTCCCTATTCCTTCTCCCCTCCCCATATTCTAAGGCTATAATTAGGTTATATCTTTCCTATGAAAGCTATAAATTAGTTTCAAAATAGGGCAGTTTATGTTGGATACTTTTTCTTCCATTTTTGAGATACTTTACTAAGAAGAACATTTTTTTAGTTCTATCCATGTAAACATGAAGGACATAAAGTTTCCATCTTTCTTTAGGGCTGCAGAATATTCCATGGTATACATATACCACAGTTTATTGATACATTCGTGGATCAACGGTCACTTGGATTTCTTCCATGACCTAGCACTTATGAATTGGGCTGCAGTAAACATTCTGATACAAATATCTTCGTTGTAATTTGATTTTTGGTCTTCTGGATATATACCTAATAAAGGAATTGTAGGAGCAAATGGCAGGTCTATTTTAAGTTCTCTGAGTATTCTCCAGACGTCTTTCCAAAAGGAACATATTAGTTTGCATTCCCACCAGCAGTGTATAAGTGTTCCCTTTTCTCCACATCCATGCCAGCAACTCTGGTTTTGGGATTTTGTGATCTGGGCTAATCTTCCTGGAGTTAGGTGATATCTCAAAGTAGTTTTGACTTGCATTTCTCTGATGATTAAGTGAGCATTTTTTCATATATCTGTAGGTCATGCACCTATCTTCTTTAGAGAAGTTTCTTTTCAAGTTTTTTGCCCACCCTGAGATGTGAATCATTTGTTTTTTTCTTGCTAATACGGTTGAGTTCTCTATGGATTCTGGTTATTAAACCTTTGTGGGAGACATGACCTGCAAATATCTTTTCCCATTCTGAGGGCTGTCTACTTGCTTTACTTACTGTGTTCTTGGCTGTGCAGAAGCTTTTAGTTTGATCAGGTCCCAATAGTGTATTTTTGATGTTGCTTCAATTGCCCAAGGGGTCCTCCTCATAAAATTTTCACCCAGGCCTATTTCTTTAAATGTTTTCCCTACACTTTCTTCTAGTATTTTTATATTTCGTGTCTTAAGTTAAAATCTTTAATCCAGTGACAGTCTATCTTAGTTAATGATGAAAGGTGTGGGTCTAGTTTCAGTATTCTACAGGTTGCCAACCAGTTAGCCCAGCACCATTTATTAAATAGGGAATCTTTTCCCCACTCAATGTTTTTAATTGGCTTGTCAAAGATTAGGTAATAGTAGGTAGCTGGATTCATCCCCTGGCTCTCTATTCTGTTCTATACATCTACCTCTCTGTTTTTGTGCCGGTACCATGCTGTTTTGATCACTATGGATTTATAGTATAATCTGAGGTCTGAGAATGTGATTCCTCCTGCTTTATTTTTATTTCTGAGTAATGTCTTTGCTATTCGAGGTTTTTTCTGATTCCATTTAAAACAAAATATTATTTTTTCTAGATCTTTAAAGTATGGCAGTGGAGCTTTAATAGGGATTGCATTAAAATTATAAATTGCTTTGGGTAGTATGAACATTTTAACGATGTTGATTCTTCTCAGCCATGAGCCTGGTATGCTTTTCCATTTGTTAACATTTTCAGCTAATCCCTTGGTAGTAGAATGCAGCAAGCAGAAGAAAGCATCTCAGACATTGGAGACAAAGCTTTTAAATGTGCCCAAGCATCCAAAGAAGAATAGAAGTGGAAATCAAAGATGGATCATTCTCTCAGAGTGCTCTGGGATAATTCGAAGAACACTAATATTCACCTTATAGGAATCCCTGAAGGCAATGAATGAAGTTGCTTCACAAAACACAGAGGCTCTTCTGCATGAAATTATGAAAGAAAACCTTCCAGATATGCCAAGAGATTCTTAAATTCAGATAGCAGACAGCTTCAGAACCCTAGCATGACTCAATCCAAATAAGACATCCCCCAGACACATTATAATTAACTTCACTAAAGTTAACATGAAAGAGAAAATCCTAAAAGCAGGTAGACATAAGAAAACCATAACCTACAAGGGGAAGAATATTAGAATGACTGCAGATCACCCTGCCAAACCTTTTAGGCTAGAAGAGGGTGGTCATCGACTTTTAATCTCCTAAAACAAAATAATTTTCAACCCAGGATCCTGTATCCAGCTAAACTGAGTTTCATTTATGATGAAGAAATTAAATACTTTAATGACATTCACATGTTGAAGAAATTGGCCATAACTAAACCAGCTCTCCAGGAAATCCTCAGACCTATCCTCCATAATGACCAGTGCAATCCTCCACCACAAAAGTAAACTCACTCAGAAACTTTTGATCAAATTCCAACTTCCACAGTGGCAAAAGGATTAAAAATGTCCACTGGACTTTCCAACAACTCGATACCAAAAATTTCCCAGGCTTATCAATAATTTCAATCAATGTGAATGGTTTAAATTGTCCTCTAAAGAGGCACAGATTGGCTGATTGTATACAGAAATTCAGACCAGACATCCGATATATACGAGAATCTCATCTTACCTTAAAAGATAAATAGGCTTGGCACCTGTGGCTCAAGCGGCTAAGGCGCCAGCCACATACACCTAAGGCGGCAGGTTCGAATCCAACCCGGGCATGCCAAACAACAATGATGGCTGCAACCAAAAAAATAGCCGGGCATTGTGGTGGGCACCTGTGGTCCCAGCTACTTGGGAGGCTGAGGCAGGAGACTTGCTTTAGCCCAGGAGTTGGAGGTTGCTGCGAGCTGTGATGCCATGGCACTCTACCCAGGGGGACAGCTTGAGGCTCTGTCTCCAAAAAAAAAAAAAGATAAATATAGACTCAGAGCGAAGGGATGGTCATCTTTATTTCAGGCAAATGAAAAGCAGAAAAAAGCAGGCATTGCAGTTTTATTCTCAGGTACAATAGGTTTTAAACCAAGAAAAGTAAGCAAAGACAAGGATGGCCATTTTATATTTGTTAAGGGTAATACTCAATAAGATGAGATCTCAATTATCAATATTTATGCACCCAACCAGAATGCACCTCAATTTATAAGAAACATTCTAACAGGCATGAGCAACTTGATCTCTCCCAGCTCCATCATAGTCAGAGATTTGAACACTCCTTTAGCAGTGTTAGATAGATCATCCAATAAAAAGCTTAGCAAAGAAACTTTAGATTTAAATTTAACTATTCAACTTTTGGATTTAACAGATATGTACAGAACGTTTCATCCTAACAAAACTGAATACATATTTTTCTCATCAGTCCATGGAACATATTCCAAGATCGATCACATCTTAGTTCACAAGTCTAACCTCAGCAAATTTAAAAGAATAGATAGTATTCCATGCATCTTCTCAGACCATCATGGTATAAAAGTGGAACTCAATAACAACAGGAATCTGCAGACTCATACAAAAACATGGAAGCTAAATAACCTTATGCTGAATGATAGATGGGTCAGAGAGGAGATCAAGAAGGAAATTACCAAATTTTTAGAACAAAATGACAATGAAGACACGAGTTATCAGAACCTCTGGGATGCTGCAAAGGCGATCCTAAGAAGGAAATTTATAGCATTGCAAGTCTTCCTCAAGAAAATGGAAAGAGAGGAAGTTAACAACTTAATGGAACATCTCAAACAGCTGGAAAAGGAAGAACGTTCCAATCCCAAATCCAGCAGAAGAAAAGAAATAAACAAAATTAGAGCAGAATTAAATGAAATTGAAAACAAAAGGATTATATATCAGATCAGTAGATCAAAAAGTTGGTTCTTTGAAAGAGTCAATAAAATAGATAAACATTTGGGCCAGCTAACCAAGAAAAAAAGAGTAAAATCTCTAATCTCATCAATCAGAAATGGTAAAGATGAAATAACAACAGACCCTTTAGAAATTAAAAAAATCATTAATAAATATTACAAGAAACTTTATTCCCAGAAATATGACAATCTGAAGGAAATTGACCAATACTTGGAAGCATGCCACCTCCCAAGACTTAGCCAGAATGAAGTGAAAATGTTGAACAGGCCTATATCAAGTTCTGAAATAGCATCAACTATACAAAATGTCCCTAAAAAGAAAAGCCTGGGACCAGATGGCTTCACTTCAGAATTCTACCAAACTTTTAAAGAGGAACTAGTACCTATATTACTCAACCAACCTTTTCCAAAATATAGAAAAAAACAGAATACTACCCAACACATTCTATGAAGCAAACATCACCTTGATCCCCAAACCAGGAAAAGACCCAACAAGAAAAGAAAATTATAGACCGATATCACTAATGAATATTGATGCAAAAATATTCAACAAGATCCTAACCAACAGAATCCAGCAGCACATC
>CAUYQV010099731.1:0-72337 GCA_963574575.1 Galagoides demidoff | reverse complement strand
GGTTCATCTGCCGGGGCTACTTAAACACCAAATCCTATTCTCCCGCCCCCCCCCCCCCATTGAATATTACTTTTTTTTTTATTTTTTTGAGACAGAGTCTCACTAGGTAGAGTACTGTGGCGTCACAGCTCACAGCAACCTCAAACTCTTTGGGCTTCAGCGATTCTCTTGTCTTAGTCTCCCAAGTAGCTTAACCTGTGTATCTGGTAATCTACTTTGAGTTCAAGAATGAATCTTTTCAAAGAAATTTCTCTTTCCATTTCATATCTTACCTTTAAAGTGCTTTTGAGAATTCTCAGCCTGTGTAGTTTTTCGTTCATTACAGGATCATTACATCTCTTTATAAATGATAGCTTGTATTCCATCTTGGTTGAAATACGATGTTCTCCTAGTGGTGACAGACTAGCTTGCTCCAGTGCCCTGTATAAATCTTGTAATGAGTCTCCTAACTTTTCTTCTCTACTTTCACCTGCAATGTCCAAAGAAAGAAAGAGAGAGAGAGAGAGACATGAATCCATTGTAATAAACAGTTGATGCCCTAAAAATCTAAAAAAATCAAATCTATCTGGGAAAACAGGATAATGAATGACTGTGAAAACACTATATTAAAACAAAAACCCAAATCCACAGCTGCTAGTTATATTAGGTAAGATTAGCAGCAGGCAGCTAATTGTTTTAGAATAATCAAATAATAGGATTCTTTGATTAACCAAATATTCTTTTGATAGCAAATCATTATATATATCTTAAGTCCATTATATTTAAAGGATTTGAGTATAAAAGGCACACAATCTGGAAACCCTGTACATAATTTAATATTTTAAAACATTAATGAATATCCTTTATCATTATATTCATAAGAATAGAAATGCTGGTTGCCTACTTTAGCAATACTGAATGAATTTTTACATTTTCCCAGACTCCATAAGAGGGAATGGCATTCATTGAAATATATTTGATTATAGAATTTTTCTGATTGTGCCACAGAGGAGTATAAGGTTTCATGTGACTGCCATGATAATGCCTGGCACAATGTAAATATAGTAACTGATCATAAATTATCACAATAGTAATGTTCTAATTAAAATGAGATATGGAACTATGTTTATATAGGGAGAAAATCTGGCACACACTAAGAGAAGCTACTTAGCATTTGTAAGACCTGGGGAAAAATGCTCCAATTAAGTATATTTGAAAAAAATTTGGAGACTGGTTCAGTAAGGATCTTAGATCTAGCTGAACAAATAAAACTCCTGTCTTTTTTAGATTGCTTGAATACTAATGTAATATCTTTCTCAATAATGACAAAAATGAACTGGTATTTTTCTAGGAGTGGTAGATTAGAGTAGGGCTATATCATGTTTCTTTTAATACCTAGCTTAATACTTAAATATTAAGTAATTATTTCTGCCCTCAAAGTAAATAGGGAATGTTGTTTATTCCACCATGGTCCATGTGAATATTTTAGGCTTTCTGACATGGTTTCAAAAGATTCCCACATTGGTAATAATATTGGTTAACATTTAGATGTACGAGGCAGTGGAGTAAATGCTTAACTTTTATGATCTCATTTAATTCTCACAACAATACTAAGAGCAGATCTATTTGGTCTTCATTTTATAGCAGGGAAGCACCTTGTTCAAGGTGACACTTGGTAAATGGTGGAGCTAGACTTACAACTGGGCAATCTGGCTCCCAAATCTATGATTTTAGTAAGAATTCTATACTGCCGATTTTTTCAGTAATCATTTGAACTATGTATTTAACAGTAGATGTTAATGAATGTGACACTCTCTTAAAATGCAGCATTCAAAAATATTTTTAAATGAGTGTACCTAAAATTGCCAAAAAAGCACCAAAACATACAGTACACCTTTACTTGAAGGGATCACCTTTAGGATTAAAAAGTAGCCTTATTTAAACTCCATATTCAACTTTTGGCTCTGCCACTGAAGTTAGTAACTAATGGTTGATATGATCATTGAGTCTTTCCATTAGAAAATCCATTATCATTAGCCTATGCTATCACTAAGTCCTCTATGATGAATTTTAACTTCTAAACCATCTAGATAAATTAGAACTATGATCTAAAAATACAAAAAATCCCTTTGAAGAACAGTTTTTTAAATTCTCTGTTGGCTCATCCTTAAAGGTTTTCAGTACCTAGAGGATACTGAGGGATGGAGAATGGAAGACTATAAAAGGGAGGAACTGCCTTGTGGGTTATGAGTAAGATGGAAGCAAGAGGGAATTTTAACTGAGAATGATTTGAAAGGAGGAAGGCACAAAATCATATGGGCATTTAGAGTAACTAAAAGTTGTAAAAACAAGGATATGTTTGAATAGAATCATTCTATTTCATAAAATCATAGGCCAGGAATGGACCCTGAGGAATTATTTAGTACTTATCACATTTTTTTCCCCTTAAGGCAAAACTGCATCTAAAGCCAGAATAATTTCACAGAGTAGAGGGTGGGACTGAAACAGGAGGCCTAAGAGGTATGCATTATACTAGTTATCAGGTGGCCTAATATATTATTACTTTTTTCAGTTCTAGAAAGAAGGTGAAGGAAAAAAGGAATTCTGATTATAGTTTTAGGATTAAGGGGGTGGGGCAGAAGTATTTTTACATAGGAAATATTTATTTTAAGACAACTTTAAGGAGTATATATTTTGTTTTAAAAAACATTTTGACCCAGTTTTCCCCCCAATTTTTAAAGTTTGTGGAATACTGGGGCAGATGATTGATTTTTATAACATTTCTTTAAGAAACATAAGTGAAGATTCAATATAAAAGTGACATACAAAGCTATCAGACAATAAAAAGTGAAAGTTTTTTCCCCCTTCTTGCTTTTAAGGGAGAGAAAAGCATTCAATCAAAAGACAACGTACTTCTACAAAGAATCTGGTTTGACAGCTATAAGAAGAATTGAGTATGGATTTATCTCTGGGTAGCACATTTGAACAAGCAATCACAATAAAACGGAACACAGAAACATTTCCAAGTATAGTAATGGTATAGTGTGGTTCCTAGTAGAGATAAGCCCCCCACCCCACCCCCTACACATCATACACATATGCAGCACTGCACAAGACACAGTAGTGGGATGAGTAAGGATGAGGGACTGAGATGCCAGGCTACCACAGAATGCCACCAATTACTTAACATTCTAAGACTAGACAAAGAGTCCTTTTATTTTCAAAGAAGGAGGGTGAGGGGCAGAGTCACATTATAAATCTGATTCACTGTGCCCAACAGTCAAAACAACACAGAACTCAACATTCAAGACAAAAACAGACCTTTATTTTCTTTTATAATTTTCAATTTGTTTCCTTGATTTTTCTCAGATGAATACCAAATAAGTCAACTGGGGCTACTGTTGCAACTGAAAATATGAAAGCACCTTATATTTTCTTCTCTTTTTCCTCTCTTCTTCTTCATCTCCTTCTCTCTTCTCTTCAGGCTTCTCTCTTTTTTTCAACCTTTGCTTTTTCTTCTTTTAGGAGAGGCTTGCTTTGGAAGAGGAGGCAAGCACTTGGTGAGGTCTGCTTCCTGATTGACTTTCTTTCAATGTGCCAGTTCAGCCACTGGCATACTGGCTGAAAACCAGCTCTTTTGCAATTTGAATGAATGTTTTCTGAAAGTTGGCAAAGTGTAGAGACCGCATTCAAGTCACAGGACATATACAGGAACCTTCTGTGATTCTTAATGAGGAAGTGTATCACTGCTATAATGAAATTTTAATCTGTATCTAATTTATTCAGGAAATCTGGGTCTAGGCAGAAATAATTTCCCCCCAAATTATATTTATACTTACAACATATAAACTGATCTGTGTCAGATTATATACTTTTACTAAAGAGCATGTTTCTTATCCTATATAAAATTTCATAGGCTGATACATTAGAAAATTACAATTAAGTTATTAATGAATTAACTTGTATTCTGTGCCAAGGCAGAGCCATTTCTGGCTATGTCATACTTGGCAGGGTGAAAGATCCTCTTTATTGTCTCATTTATATTCTGTTCCACTATGAAATATTGGGAATCTAAGAATATAGTTAGCATCATAACAGTTCATTGTTTTTTTCAGGTTGCATATGACCTCCAGGTAGTAAGTAATAAAGAAAAACTCAAGGACAGATTAGCTAATGAAAAATACTACTTTGTGGGAAACTCTGGCCAATTGCTTTTAGCAGATGATAATGCATTTTTTAAATACCAAAAACTTTTTTTGGTTTATGTATTTCCTTACATTCAGGCTCAGTGGTTGCCCAACTTTTTTTGTGATCCTGTTTTATAGGACAGAAACTTATATACATGTATTACTCTATTAATAGATGTTATAAAACATACAGAGAAAAGAGACTTAAAAGGATGAGATATAAAACTCAAGGAGAAATTCCAATGTTTTTTCTTCCTGTACCATTATGGACCCTTGTTTACTTCCTTCAGCGACTTAGACCGTGATTTTCCCCATGAGTGGAGTTTGCGCTTCTCATTCTACCTGGCACAGAGCCGCATGCACCCAACATGTTCAGACAGAGTAAGGTTTTCTTTATTTTACACACAATGTTCTCCGAAAAGGGTTTCCTATCTGGTGACTGCATAATTATTAGGACAGGCTATTGTATAATTTTGTTTATTTTTTTCCTTGGCAAAAATTAAGAATAATAAAAACTTAAGGACCTGAAATTTTACTCTAGTATCCTCCACATTTCCCCACCCCTGCAATGATAATGTTGAAGGAGAGTGAAAAATGAAAACAAAACAAATGAGTATTCCAATTGGCTCTTGGAGAACTCAACCAACAATGGATAATGAATTCTGGTACATATTTTGGAAGGGAACTGTGCTCTTTTAAAATTGGACAATGATATCCTCATAGAAACAGCTGTTCTTTCCATAACACAGCTGTGTAATGAGGACAAAAAGTTGGGAAAGATTAAATCATAAATGAGAGAGAAGGCTGGACATAGTTTATTAGTTACCAGTCGAATTTTAGAAGCGTTTGTTTTTCTACAACTATAGAGTGCTTTAAGGTTTCCAGGCTAATGACATCAAGTATCTGAAACACTATTCTTGTCACAAAGGGCAATTAACATTTGTATGGAGACCACAGGAATATTTTCTATGAATACTAATTTACTAGCACACCATTATGAACTTATTTATGTGTAAGGTAACAAACTTTTAATGGATTTAATGTCTTTGTAGGTTTTATGCTAAAGATGATTAAGTATTCAGAGGTTACACTGTAATTTGAATTGTTTTAAAATTAAATATTAGCTCTTCTAATTCATGCTTTTATTTTATATAAAAGAACCAACTATCCCTAGCATTATAAAATAAGGGCAGGAAAGAGGGCAGTTTGTTATATCGGAAAAAAAACCATACTATTTTAAAAGCTGCCTTTTAGTTCTCCCTCTGTAATCAGCTACCTGCTTCTTAATTAGAAGTAATTTATTTATTTTATTTTAGGCAAAATAATAGTACTCAAGCATTACTATTGAGCAATAATTTTTCTGATGAAAAAAATAAATTTTAGTGAGAAAAAATTGCCTTCTTTTAAAAGGACAGCTTGAATAGTTCCACCAATATTGGTAAGTGTATTTTTAAAGAAGAACATGTAAAGCCCATCATTGTAAAAATGACAATGTGCTTCATCCAAATCAAGTATGGCCTGTACTTGTATCTGTCAATTCCTTCTTTAAATCTTACTTCCATAAAGATACAAAAAAGAGCTAAAGGTTTATTCAAATTACATATTTGGAAGTATGTAATTTCTGCCAAATTATGTGGTTTCATAATACATATGTATATAATACATACATATGGCCGTGGTTGAATTTTCAGAGTAATATGGTGGTTTTTATGATAAATAGCTCAGATGGCAAAATCTTGGTGTCCTTAGCATTGTTTTACTGACTCAAAGAAGGGAAGGTTCTTTGAAGGACAATCACAAACATAAATGACAGGGTCTAGATTTACCCACAGAACCAAGAAAATTTAAGCAGTAGAAACATGGCGGTGAAGATACCTGGCTCGTAGGCAGGAATTCACAAAGGGAACAGTTTAAAACCAAAGCTAAGAGCGGATTATATTTGAGAATTAATGTGGAGTCACCATATTCCTCAATGAGAAATAAACTAAAATTCTTCAGATCATAAAATTTTACTATGACTTATATAGGGAGAATGATCCAAGACCCATAAATATTAAATGCCAAAAAATGCTTTTTGAGGGATTTCTACATACCAGAATCATCATTTTTATATATACTTTAAAAACACATTAAAATGGTTAGAGCACAGAGGCAGTTATAAGGCAGATCAATGGATTTTATTCACAACACAAATTCCATTTGTGAGAAAGAAGCATTGATTACTTCTCTTTAGAAAGAGATTTACTATCAAGCATACTTAGCAAATTATTTAGCTATCTAAAAAGATCTGATACCAATTGGTCATATTTTTATTTTTTACGTAATTTATAATTTTACAGGTATTCACATTATGCAATACCACACACTGCGGTGACAGGAAGAAAAAAACATTTCAAAATACATTGTTAAATTATCTGTTCATTGCACAGTATGAAATATCCATTAATTAGCATTGAAATTATTACAGTGTATCTTATCCAACTAAAGGAAATTTCACATCCACTACAGAAGAAAAATAAGCAATACTGAGCCATAGGGGACCTAGTTACACAGTCTTAAATAATATCTGAAGCTAGTTTGAAAGACATCCAGACAAAATACTTTTTCAAAAATGAAAACCACAGCCTATTGATTTGAAATATTTTACAGAAAAGAATAGCTCATGCCTGCCCTAAGAGGCAACACCACTTGCATACAAGTGCCAAGAAATAAGGAGAAAGTTAGGATTTTAGCTAATGATTCTAATGAAGCCTGACATTAAGAATTTTCTTCATTAGTGTCACCGAAAGCAGTCTCTGTGTTGCACCTGAATACACTTTATAATAGAATAAACATATTAAATTTCAGAGCAAATTGTGTATATCTTGCCTTAATAGATTACACTTAATTTAGTACAATACAGCACGTCAAGTTTTAAAAATGCAAAATACACTTAATACAGAATTTGCTTTCTCTGCTTTGCCTTAAAGAGGCCACTGAAGAGTCCATTATACAGCCATGATATTCTAGTTATTGGAGCTGATCCCTCTCTTTTCCTGGTATCAGGAGAACACAACTGAGGCGTAACCACACACAGCCCTTCCCCAATCAAGGCCCTTTCCCCTCTGTTCTCCCACAGAAATGGCAGTTTTCTGTTACTGTGCTCCATCTTGATTGGCTTTGATCTTATGCTAGTCCCAATGTAGAAAGCTCGCATTCTTCTTAAGAGTGGCCTGCCCCTCTTAATATCCCTTTAGGGAGGCCCTCAATCCAAAACACTTGATGATCTAAGCTTTTTACAAGTCTGTTTTCTGTTATAAACAGCAAGGACGAGGCCATTTTAGTTGCTTGCAAGAGGTTGATGTTGAGTCTGCGCCGTGCCGACTCTCTCCGATCTAAATTCTCTAAACATTAGCTTATCAATCTGTGAGTCCAATGGGTTGAGTGCCAACAGAAGTGGATCCGATTTGGCATGGAGAGGTTCTACCAACTCTCGCAGTGTATTAGCCTAATATGATAAAGCAGTGATACAATATGATGAAAGACCTGCGAGTGCCATTATTTCCAAAGCATATTAGTATTTGTATTAGAAATACCATCATGCAATACCCATGAAGAGAAAATAGAAAAATATGGCTAGAATTGCATATGGTTTTAATACCATGTCTTTCTGTTGGCATGCAAGTCTACTTGGCCATAAATGGGACATTTTTTGCTTTAAGTTTGGTTGTTTAAAATGTGAATCTTCCAAATATACACAAAACACAGTGCAGATAAATCTTTTTTCACCTCTATACTTGTATATGCATACCTCTCATTTTAATCAGAAAAGTTTCTATTAAAAATATTCCCCATACACATAGAAATTGACCAGTCTTTCAAAAAATTAAAGTGTACTGCTACATAAGATCTTTCCTCACATCCATCCAATCAAGGAAATATGAAGAAAAGCTTTCTAGTCTTCTGACCACAAGGCCGTTTGACTACCCTCATATATATGCTACCATGTCCTAATTGGTGCTACAGTAGAATAGCCTAGCTAGTTAGTATTGCTCCCATAAGCTGAGTAATACAAAGTGCAGATAAATGAAAAGCTGTAGCAGACTAAATGTGATGAAAGAGTGCCTTTACACCTGAGCATAAGCCACCCAAAGAGTTAAGAAACTGGAAGAGACGGAACTGGAAGAGACCTGAGAAACAAAGAACAATTTGGATAAAATAGATTGCAGTTTCTTTTAGTTCATCTTATTTTAGATCCTGAGAATACAAATATTGTCAATAGGCACAAATCAACAATATTTTTTATCTCTAGCCTAGGGAAGATTTTTATTTGCAACATCCTGTATTTTTTGAATTATATCAAGAGGAAGGAAGAAATTGGGAGAGGGAACTAAGAAAGTATGCTGCTCATTACCACATCCTCAGAAAATGGGGAGGGACCCATGTTGCTCATAACATTGGTTACCTAGAAAACAGGATGCAGCATTGTTCATAAATCAGCAGAACTAATTTTTTTCTATCAAATCATATTCTTTTTGCAGAAAAGGGGGTGGGAACTCAGTAATCTTCATATGTATGGCAAATGAAACAAAACACATTATCTCATTTAACAATTTATAATACTGGAAGGCTAGGTCTACCTTCTACCACTTTGTTTCATAAGGTCATAGAATTTCCAACAGCAAAATCAGAGGCAATCAATTTAACCTTGGGCATAAGGTCTTTTCTAAATTTAAACTGTTCTTAATTTATCTATGCCATTCCAACATTTTGTAAATTGTTTTGTACACATCCTTCCTTTCCCCACAGATATAATGTTACATGAGTGGTTTAATTTCTAGCACACATTCCCTAATGCCCATTTAAACCATACTAAACTGAACTAGAGCCTTGGTAATCAAGTCATGCATGTTTAGTTACATTTACAATATTGTTTCTGTAAGATTGGTGAATTCTACTCCAAGAGACGGGAAACATCTCCTCAGTTTACCTCTTTGACAGAGTGCAGAAAGGTGAAGGAGAATCACTTTTTCACAATAGCTACAGCTAATTATCAGTCTGTGTATATCAGCATAAAAGAAGATGACTCTTCAACTAGTGGTGGTCAGTATCACATGGTATAGAATCTCAGGGGTTGGGGTAGGGAGTGCTTATTAAACACAGATTTCTGGGCCCTAACCCTCATCTACTGAATCAGAATTTCTGGATACGGAACTCAGGAATCTGCATTGTCAACAAGCAACCCAGGTGATTTTTGTGCCCACTGCAGTTTGAGTCCTCCTTGCTTTAGGTCAATCACAGTGGCTAGGGCTGGGTGGAATAATACCAATTTTTGTATTGCATATACAAGTAGTTTTTAAGTCAGAAGCCCTGAGGTTGGGTACTTCAGATAGCATTGTATTTTTAGTCCCACCACCAGTATAACACTGTATTATCTAGTTCAAATAATTTCAAGGTTTTTTTTTTTGCTGAGGAATCTGATGGAAATATCTTAGTCTGCTAAGATTATGACAAAAATGAAGAAGGCCTTGCTAAATTGTTTAAATAAATTCCTTAAAGCTATCCTTTTATGTAGTGTTAAAAGTTCATATTTATTCTTAAAGCAAACAGAACTACAAAGATACTCCTAGACACAACCCCACTGTATGTTCTGGTGTGTGCGTTATGAATCTAATGCATTAGCAAGGCAGATGGGTCAGAGGCAAGGGTGCAAAGGGCAAATCTACATGACATCTCTAAACACAAAAACAAACCCACTCCATGATACTGCTCCATAAAAGTCTATCTTGGACTTCTGTGAAGCTCATGTTTATGTGTCTTTAACCTCTTGCAGGTCCCTTTCTGATTCTCAACACTTTTCCTTCCCTTTGTGTTTTCATTGGGTTTTCTCATTCTCCCTTTGTGTTCAACTTCCCGATTGCTACCTTCGCCTTTGTAGCTAATTCAATTTATCCCCTAATAGTCCAGTTAAAGTTATTTGTTATAGTAACTAATTTTGTTCCTTTTTTCTAGTGGAAACTTCAAGAAAAAGGGCAACAAAAACAAAAATTATATGATTCTTAATTATCTTATTTTCTTTTGGATGATATCTTAACTATATAAATATTCCCTACTCCTGTTATCAAAATAAACTTCCATTATTTACCAACGTTTTAACCAATCACATTTTGGAACAACAGCAACATCTATGCTCCTCCAAAGAAAGTAAGTAATGTTTCTGTTTGGTGTGTTACTTAACACATATTTACTAAGCTTCTAACTCATCACTGAAACCCCCAATTGTGAGCGAACCAGCTTACTTGGGTAAGAAAAAACAGATCTTGTTTCCCTGTTACCATACACCTCGAGATGTGAATGATGAACTCACATGTAATACCATGGTGAAGCATTACGGAATGACTTACTCCAGTGTGAAACCATTTCCCATGCAAGTTCTTTTTGATACAGATTAAATTTACACAGGATATGTTGAGGAAGATGTCTCCTTCTCTTTTTATTTTATGAATTTTAAACTGCCCCAGTAACTGTCCCCCAAAATAATAAGCAAAAATAGAAATTTTGGAAACATAAATTTTAGAACGTAATCTGGCTTCTGTCAGTGACCTAGTAGGAATAGCTGATGTTACTACAATCAAATGTCTGAGGAATACGATTATAGAGTGCGTAAGAATGGAAGCCCAAACATTTGCAAGACAATAATTTGAATAGAACAGCTGAAAAGAAATCTTTTCCTTAATGAATGAAAGACAAGAAAATATTTGAAAATGGAAATAAGTGTTTAAGCCAGAAGAACACGAACAAAGATGGTCTGAGTTCCAACAAAGAAGTCAGTATAAAATCAGTGAGCTTGAAGACAAATTTAAGGGCAATGCCACAAACGACTTGTCTTAAAGTGTAAGCAAATAACAAAGGTTACCAATACCAGATATCTAAGTCTATCAGCTATCCAAGTCTATCAACAGTAACACGTGAAGAGTTCCTGAGTGAGAATTGTTTTGTGCTTATTTAACAAAACCATATTTGTTTAACATAATTATCTGGAGCCTCCTTTTCATCTAAATATATACATTTAGATTTAAGTTTTTCTTTCTGGAAAAAACCCCCAGGATATCTAACACCATGAAATCATAGTCAGTGATAATTATTCTTCTCAATGTAAGTACTGGAAAGAGTGAGCCCATACCTTGATTCAGAATGTCTGGACTAAAAGAGAGACTTGTTAATTATGGCTTGAGTATTATCTGCCCAAATTCTGGGGGCCTATTTTCTCATAAAAGGTTGAGTTAAAAAAGACAGGATATTGGGGGTGGCACCTGTGGCTCAAAGGAGTAGGGCACTAGCCCCATTTGCTGGAGGGGAGGTGGTGAGTTCAAACCCAGCCCCGGCCAAAACTGCCAAAAAAAAAATTAAAAAGAAAAAAAAAGATAGGATATTGGATTTTTAAAAACATGTTTGTTCTGGGTGGCACCTGTGGCTCAGTGGGTAGGGCGCTGGCTCCATATACTGAGGGTGCCAGGTTCAAAACCGACCCTGGCCAAAATGCAACAAAAAAATAGCTGGGTGTTGGGGTGGGTGCCTGTAGTCCCAGCTACTCAGGAGGCTGAGGCAAGAGAATCGCCTAAGCCCAGGAGTTGGAGGTTGCTGTGAGCTGTGACGCCACAGCACTCTCCTGAGGGCAACAAAGTGAGAGTCTATCTCTAAAATAAATAAATAAAAAAAATGTTTGTTCTTTATTTAATACCATAGGGGGAAGGAATTGGAAAATATGTGTTTTCATTTTATGAATAAGAAGATTTTCATGATAAACTATTCTTTTTCAAAATAAAGTGATAAATGGTAAAATACACTTTGTACTTATAGAACTGATGGAGCTCTTTAATTGGTAATTCTAGGTAAAATAAAACATTTCATCAAATGTTTTATCATAGGCAAAATAAGAAAATATGATTTTCAGATAATTCTAATGTTTCTCTAACTAGCCAAATCACAATTCCATTCTGCATGTATAATTCACAAGAGATGGAGTATTTCCTTGTGAAAAGTAGTATTTCTACCTTTTTTCTTTCTTTCTCTCCTTTTTTAGAGACAGAGTCTCACTTTATCGTCCTCCGTAGAGTGCTGTGGCAGTGTCACACAGCTCACAGCAACCTCCAACTCCTGGGCTTAGGTGATTCTCTTGCCTCAGCCTCCCGAGTAGCTGGGACTACAGGCGCCTGCAACAATGCCTGGCTATTTTTTTTTTGTTGTTGTTGTTGTGGTTTGGCTGGGGCTGGGTTTGAACCCATCACCCTTGGTATATGGGGCCAATGCCCTACTCACTGAGCCACAGGTGCCGCCCCAAAAGTAGTATTTCATCATAATGTATCTACCGCTTTATTATAACCTCAGAGTGTATTTGTGACTGACTTAGTTGTCCGTGAGTATACCACACATGTTAACTTTTTCTATCTGCATTAAAAACTACTATCTGAAATAAAGAGAGAGCTAAAGTACCCTTAAATGAAGCTTATATATTGGCATCAACTGAAAAGATTTATTATCTTTGATAGTCACTGAAGTACTCAATATATTAATTCAATTTACCACTAGTTTACTTTCAATAAAATGTCTATAAATATTTCATAAAAATGTAGTATGGAATTTTGACACATTATATTGTCATCACAAATGTCACTATTCAGATCTTAAAATGGAAAACGGGAGGAATTAATTTTTATAGACACATTGTTCAGTAAGGACTTAGTGGATGCCTATGGGCATATATTTAAATTCTATATTAAGTGTTTGGGATAAATATACAAAGATGACAGTCTGACTTCAAAAGTTCATGATATAGTTTTCCAACCTCTTCACTTTTCTGTCTTAAAATTTTATAGTTAAGAATTGAGTACTCCATCCTAATTCATCCATACTTTTAAATGTTTCAGAAGATAATATCATTTTGAGATTATTATAAAAGAATCATGGTAAAACCCAGAGAGACATCTTTAGTAAACATAATCATTTCTGGTAAGGTTTTCTTTTTGCAATGTAGGTGGATGGCAGCCTACTGGCAGATTGGGTTGCTTTTGAAAACTCTTTCATGATTAACAATTATTTATTTTAAGATAACTTCTTTAAAGTTTCTTAGTTCCAGTTGAAATAGCTAGAGAGGTAACATAGCTGAAGTTTGAGAAATGGACCCACTACAGGATACAGAAGGCTTTTTAAAATCCCCAAATACTTTAGAGATAAATAATGCAGGTTTTTAACATATGAGAATTTTCTTCTACTAACTTGTATGTTGACATTAAAAGGATGTAATTACATATATCATATTCAGTCTGGATGATAATCAGTGTGAAGTAACTTAGTGATGAGAACTGCCAATTCGGTAAACAAGTGAGTCACTTCATCTGTGACTTTATCTGGTATGCCAAAATGAAAAGGCAAATTGGGACCAAACTAATCTAAATAGTGTTCTTGCCTATTTCTTTCAATAAGTTCTTATTTGTTCTTCTAACCCCACTAGGACATTCTTTTTCTTACCTTTGTAAGTACTCTGAAAAGCTGTTTTAACCTTATCTAGTATGTAATTGGGTGGCAAAAAATGTCTTCAGAATGCTGATTATACTTCCGTGATCCAGGTTATTTAATTTTCCTATCACACTTGACTTGGATTCTGCAACCTGGATATTCTAGTAGAATAACAGGTAAGGGTATGTGTACCTGGGGATCTTGGGTTATAAAGATAAATTATAAAGATAAATTTAGTGTACTACATACCCATACAAGAGAAAAACATAAATTCAAGTAGGGGGAAGAGAGAGGAGGGTGGAAGGAGAGCAATTGGTCTGCTCTTAGCTAACAGGCACAATGCAGAGATATGACACACCTCCTGGGTGAAGGGGTCAATTACAACTTGGACTTTACCTAACAAATGCAAATAATGTAACTTAACTATATCCTCTCATTAATCTGAAATTTTAAAAAAGGTACATTTAGTATGTTCATTCCATCAAAACCTATTCCAGGTAAATAAAGGACTTTGCCTTTACGTTCTTGTACCAAGTTGTGGACCAGATAACTTGATCTGAGGTCAGTAAATTTTGATGCTATGCAAATTATACTTTTACTGCCCAACTTCTTTAGGAAGCAATCAATGGTACAACTTCCTAATTCTTAAAATAAATGAAAAAAAATATATTTTTCAAATGAACAATAACATAGGTGAACATTGGTCTTAAAAATCTAGTCCACCCTATCTTTAGTCTCATACTAAATTCATATAATGTCCTCAGAGTACTGTCATCTTGATTTTGGTGGGATTACATTGTTTAATTAGAAGAATGTCATTCAGTATGAACTACAGTATCACATCATCCTTGAGACTAAATGAGGGGGAAAAAAGAGGTACTGACCTGCAAAAGTGAGTGAAATACTAAATTCATTTCAACAAAAGTACAGGTGTGTGTGTGTGTGTAGGGGGCTGTAAGAAAATTAGTGATTATTATGCTAAAAAATCTAAAAACATTTTTTCCTCATGCCATAACATTCTTTAAGCTTGAAATAGACTTTTGCCTACCTACTCTTTCTGACTGAGTTTGCAATATTACAAAAAAATTACAATATTGATTTTCCTCCTTCAATAATTTTTAAATGTTAATGCCTTAATAATAACCTCCTTGGCATACAGGTTGACATTTGGGATCATTTGCTCATTAACAACTCTGGCAAGAAGAGCTGCTTTGGGGGTACTGCCAATTGAATTTAAGGAAAACCAGCAAACAAAGTGCAAAGGAAGGCAAGAAGAAAATTCGAGAAATGTTTGTTAGAATCTAACAACATATTTCAATGGTTATTTTTTTCATATTAAATTTGTTACAAATCTAATCTCTCACATTAATCAATTGCATTTTCACATTCCCTTTTATTTTCCAATCTACAATTAAACCATAGATTATTCTCATAAATCCCTACTGTTAAAATCATCTGCATATTCAAATTATTATATTTTTAGGTATTCACAATGTATTGTGTACATGCCAAGAAGAAAAAAATTAATTTGGCAAGAATCACTATAAAGTCATGTTTTAACAAATATAGCATGGATATAAATAAATTAGCATAAATCCATTAGTCTATCTTAAATAAAGACTCACAGTAATGAGTATTCATATTCAATTTTAGCTGTTTTGAAAATTGTCGGTTATTAAAGTTTGGATCAACAAACTCATCTTTTGTTTGGGATGGAAAATTACTGAATCTACGAACATATGAAGAATATGGTTTAAAAAAATTGCCTATTATATATGAGTTCCATTTTCCCCAACAAAATTGTATGGCACTGTCCTTTTAAAGAAAATAAGCTTCACTAAAGAGAGATATGCTGACTTTCAATGTCTTTATGGAAAACTACAAAAGACTTTATAGCTACTGCAAAAGGTTTCTAGCTATATTTCTCTTTAACATTTAGCATCACATGTTGGATTTCACCCTCACCAGTATAATTACAGAAAACTAGGATTATACAGAAACTTCATTAGAGTAAGAATTTCTCTCATAAAATCAAATATTTGAAATGTTAGAAAGTTCTCTGTATCATACAACTTAATTTGTATTCATAATAGCAACGAATTGCTAACTTTCTGCTAGCAAACAAAAATACAATTATATTAATAAATTTCTCATCTATAAATTAATTTACAGCACCTTTATTCATAACATATTTTAAAAAGGACAACTCCATATTTCACTGAAGTCAAAAATTTTTTGGAATTCCTATTTAATACATTTATTTTATTAAACAAGGACCATGTTGCCTTCTCTAGGGTGAAAAACACAATAATCAAAGTAGAGATGCTGTCTTAAATCACTTTGTAGGCAAGTGCAAATCAAAAGGTGAATTTGGGATTCCCAAGTTCCATTTAAGACTTCCTTATAATCTCCTTTCACTGGTACCATTTTGGGTGAGGGGTGTGGCAAAACAGTGACAGTGTTAGTATCTCCATAACAAATGTGATCATCAAGGAACTCTGTGAAACTGATCTTACTTGATACTTGTATGTATGTATATGCGTGTATTATATATGTCTGTGTATATGTACATAGACAATAGCATCCCAAATTTATATAAATACATATGTAAACACACACACATTAAAAACATTGTACTTTTCTGTATGATCTTCCATAGATAATTCATCCAATCTAGATGTGCTACAGTTGGGTTTCTAGTGATGAATTCTATCAATCATTCCTTGTTAAGTTCATGTACACTTACCATCCACGTTCTAGAATAACTTTTCTCATAGTGATGAAGTACAGAACTAATCTAAAAGATAACAATATTAGATTTAGAAATAAATTTAGAAAATTCCAAACTAAAATTAAAAAGCGGCATTTTAAGACCACCACCATGTGAACATTAAATGTGTTTACTACTATTGAGGAGTACTGTCCCATAATTTGAAATGAAATGTCATTCCTTATAACTAACTATGCAGATAGAGTACACATCATAAATACAGTACATACAAAACCAGAACCTGACCAAGGAAAATATCATGATGACTCTTTCTCCTTATTGTAAATCTTCAGCACAGCACTAGAAAGCCTATTTTCTCTTTGTGGAAAATCAATAAATACTTCAAAAGCAGAAGCAGGAAATTTTCTTTAACGAAACAATATACTTTAATTATAGACCAAGACCTTAGTTTTAGCTCTAGGAGGAATGGTTTTGGATCTTAGTTGTATGGGCATATCTGGTCTCCACAGTGATGAAAAAGTTAGCTTGGGAAGTAAAAGAAAACTCTTATAACATTGCTCTCTATACAAACAGCCAAGCTGAAACCAAGTGCAGCTTCTATGTTTAACATGGACAAAGCCTGGAGCTCTAGTGAACTGGTACTTTATCTCAGGAGTTGCCATGGCAACCTGCTAAGAAAGGTGGGTGACTAATACCCACATCAAATTATTACCAAGACAAAATCAAAAGCCAAAACATATGGGTTAAAGGTAATAATTGATTCACCAGCTCTGAATTTACTTTTCCTAAACAGGAGGTAGGAGTTCAATGGAGGCATTGTTGTTTTTGCAAAATATCATAAAATCTAAATAGTAGTCCTTTAAAAATAATCCTAAGAAATAGTACTGAGCAACTTTTCCTCTTCTTCAGTTTAGTATAAACATTCTGAAGTTGAACCAATTTAACTTCTTAGCTCAGAAATAATGATACTAACATTTGTATTTTACTTTCTACTTTATAATTTCACTTGCAAAATCTTGAAAGAAGATGCAGAAAATGGGAGAATTTCACTAAAGTTCACTTTGGTGATACCTGCATATACATAAAGTATCTGAAGGGAAACATTTTACTAAATTTTAACTTGAATTAAAATTATAAATTGAGGGGCAATATGTAGTTGAAAGCATTTACTCTGCTATCAAATTTCTTTGAATTTCAGATCTGTTATTAACTAGCTGAGAGTGCTGGATCATGTTATCTAAACTCAGTTTCCTCATCTAGAAGATAAGGATAATAATAGCATTTACTCCATAATGGTTCTGAGGACTAAATGAGTTATACTATGCAAAGATTATATAATATTGCCTGGCACATAGTAAGTATTCATTAAAAATGTTAGCTATTATTTGTAATAGATTAATGCATTCAATAAATCTACAAAATTTAAACAAAATGCATCATACCATAGGTGTTTTGGCTTTACTTTAGGGAAGGCAATTCCATTTTAATATTTTTTTCCATGTGGAAAAATATTTTCTCTTTCCATATGAGAAAAAAGGGGAAGATTCAGATTTATGAGCATCCCTGGCTTTGCAGATTGCACTTCCAATCCAGACTATGTGGCATAACTTTATAGAAAGATAAATCACTAAAATGTCTCATTTTAACAGACAGATATAGTATATAGGAAAATAAAAAGAGTCTTCCTGAGACAACAGTGAAAGTAAAAAGAAAAAGACATATAATTCAATCATCCCATTCAGAATGCCTGTGACAGCTAATTTAAAATTATTTTATACAGACTCATCAGTTAATGGTAAACTTGACTGAAATGAGTTGAGATTTGCTTTCGAATGAAGATAGTGAGTTAAAACATCTTCCATTTTCAGTTCTTTATAATTCCATACATGTCCATTGAAAATACTGCAGTGAATAACTGAAACATGTAAAAAAAAACCCTATTAATATAAACAAGATTTATTTTCCGTATTAATGAGTATTTCCTTCCTGTCATTAGATTGCTTATGTTAATGCACTAACATGGCAAAGTGTTCCATAATTTTTCTTATTTCAAAATACAAACATAAAAGAGCAGTGTTGAAGAGTTGTCTCAAAATAAGTGACCTCTGTGTTCAATTCAAATCCAAAAATATCACATATTTGAATTTGTCATCATGATGAACTATGTCACCTCCAATAGCTTTCTCTTCTTCCATCTCTTTTACTGTCTAGTCTTTGATCTCATTAAGAACCCAGCCCCGTCCTGAATTCATTTCCTTATCCCATTTGGCTTCCTCTGACAAGACCTCTCAATTCTCTCACCCTCTTGGATATGTGCTATATGTACCCTTCCCAAAGTCTGTTTTCTTACTTCTGCCTTGCTGCTAAGCATTGCTACAGGAAACTGTATAACCACAATGATTGGCACCATTCTAAAATTGAGTTTTCTGACTTCAGGCCATTCAGGGCTATCTGCTAGAGCTCCTTATTAGTGCTAGATTAGCTCAATATCCAATCCCCCATTATGGATGCTCCATACTTCCATCATACTCTTCAAGAACTGTTCTCTACCTGTGGATCTTCCTCTGAGCAGATAATTTTTACCTTCACATTTGCAGAGGAGGTATCATTTCTCCCACATGGGTTGTCGAAATAGTTTTCTAGGGTGGAGCCTGTGGCTCAAAGGAGTAGGGTGCCAGCCCCATATACTGGAGGTGGCAGATTCAAACCCAGCCCCAGCCAAAAAAAAAAAAAAAAGAAAAAAAAGAAAAAGAAAGTTTTCTAATGGTTTTGATATCACTCATATTTTCCCCCACCAATATCTATATTGCCATTATAAATTTCTGAACTTTATATCTAATTATGCCATTTTCCTACTAAAGCTCTCTGTCATGTTGTCTGGGACACAAACGTCTGGGGATGGTATACTAGGACCTTCATAATTTACTTCTACCTTAGTTCATAATTCTGTTTCATTTCTACTTATTTACACTAAATTCCATATTTCTCTAAATTGTCCTTTGTTTTTCTTTCTGTTTACCTTTGCTCATGCTATTTATGTAATTACCTAGAATGTGTACTCTCCTTTTCTTTGCCTCCTGGTAAAATCTTATTCATCCAGCCTAAATGTCACATTGTCTGTGAGTCCTTGCCTGATTTTCACAAGGTAGAGATAATCAAGACTTTCATAAGTTCTTTCATAGAATTTAATATGGTTATCTCTTAAAACACTTACACTATACTGTTACATTTGGATGTTTCTTTTTCTCATTATATGATGAATGCATTGATCCTCTGATTTTTTTTTTGGGGGGGGAAAGAGTCTCATCTGTCACCCTGGGTTGAATGCCGTGGCATCATTTCTGCTCCCAGCAACCTCCAAAACTTGGGCTCAAGCAATCCTTCTGCCTCAGCCTCCCAAGTAGTTAGGACTACAGGCATACACCACCATGCCCAGCTAATTTTTTCTATGTTTAACAGAGATGGGGTCTTGCTCTGCATGCTTAGGTTGGATTTGAACTCTTGAGCTTAAGGAACCCACCTGCCTTGGCCTCCCAGAATACTAGGATTATAGGCATGAGCCACGGCACCTGGCCTGATTCTGTGAATTTTTAAAAATCTCTCCCCCCCACCCAGAATTTAGCAGAGTGAGTACTCAGGATTAAATAACCAAAAAAATTCTTATTCAATGTTTAAGTATATGGGTGCAAGATGAACACTGAATAAAGACTTCTATTAAACATATGTGTAAAATGCTTACCTCCCTAGATTTTAAATTGAAGTGAGATCTATTTTAAAGTCTTTGAGGTGAACTATGTGGCAGAGGGGAAGAATCTTAGGAAGATAGGTCACTGAGGTCACAGAATGCTATTTCTGGCACTGGTATGTCAAGGAAGAATGATTTAGACCTTATATGAAGTGATATTGTAACCATTGCTGAAGGGTGTTTTCTTTGAATGACCTAGATTGTCAAGATATTCACATATCATTAATATTAGGAATAGATGAGGTAAGTGAAAATCTTACTAAGACTTAATATGAGATTTTAATTATAAATATAGCCTATAAATATGCTTTCTAAAGATCTTTCTGTGTTGACAAAGACAGATTAAAGAGAACTATTACAAAATAAATCTTATTGTACCACCTTGCTACATTGGGAAGATGTTTTAAGTGGGGGTTGTAGCTAAATTGCTTGGTATGGGTTTGTCACTATGTGTAAAAATTTTTCCTTTAAGCATATTTGGAATGGCTAAGTTTCTGTGCTATATGGATCAGGCAAAATAGACACCATTATAACAAACATTAGTCGCTGTTTTAACATTTTAAAATGCCATATTATATATATACTCATCTCTGTATTTATATAAAATATCGAACATTTAACAGAAAAAGAGTAGCCAAATTTTAATTTGAATGAGCTGCCCATCCATCCATTCATTCCTTTTGACTTTTAGAATATATATGCTTTTATTTTAATAATCTTTTTTTGAAAACAGAGTTGAGTTAGTTTTCATTCTAAATAAGCGTTCTCTCCAATTACTACAAAATCTGATTGCTTATAATATCACTGGATTAAAAAAATGGCTTCTCTAAAAAGTCAGTCATTTCATTACAAAGAATTAAACATAGGAATTAAAATGGTGCTGGGTGAACCAGGTGGTAACCTGTAGAAGACTGAAATTGGACCCACACACCTTTCACCATTAACTAAGATGTTTTTCACTGGATTAAAGATTTAAACTTAAGACATGAAAATATACAAATACTAGAAGAAACTGCAGGGAAAACACTTGAAGAAATTGGCCTGGGTGAATATTTTATGAGGAGGAGCCCCCAGGCAATTGAAGCAACACCAAAAATATACTGCTAGGACCTGATCAAACTAAAAAGCTTCTGCACAGCCAAGAATACAGTAAGTAAAGCAAGCAGACAGCCCTCAGACAGGCAGAAGATATTTTCAGGTTATGTCTCTGACAAAGGTTTAATAACCAGAATCCATGGAGAATGCAAACTTATTGGTAAGAAAAGAACAAATGATCCCATCTCAGGGTGGGCAAAGGACTTGAAGAGAAACTTCTCTGAAGAAGACAGGTGTACGGCCTACAGACACATGAAAAAATGCTCAGCATCATTAATCATCAGAGAAATGCAAATCAAAACTACTTTGAGATATCATCTACCTCCAGTAAGATTAGCCCACATCACAAAACCCCCAAACTAGAGATGTTGGTGTGGATGTGGAGAAAAGGGAACACTTCTACACTGTTGGTGGGAATGCAAACTAATATGTTTCTTTTGGAAAGATGTTTGGAGAACACTTAGGGATTGAAAAATAGACCTGCCATTCGATCCTACAATTCCTCTACTAGGTATTTATCTAGAAGACCAAAAATCACATTATAACAAAGATATTTGTACCAGAATGTCTACTGCCACCCAATTCATAATTGCTAAATCATGGAAGAAGCCCAAGTGCCCATCGACCCATGAATGGATTAATTGTGGTATATGTACACCATGGAATATTACGCACCCTTAAAGAAAGATGGAGACTTTACCTCTTTCATGTTTACATGGATGGAGCTGGAGCATATTCTTCTTAGCAAAGTATCTCAAGAATGGAAGAAAAAGTATCCAATGTACTCAGCCCTATTATGAAATCAATTTATAGCTTTCACATGAAATTATAGCCCAAGAAGAAGGGAAAAGGGGAGAGAGAGGGGAGGGGGGAGGATAGGTAGAGGGAGGGTAATTGGTGGGACCACATGTATGGTGCATCTTACAAGGGTACATGTGAAATTTACTAAGTGTAGAATATAAATGTCTTCACACAATAACTAAGAAAATGTGGTGAAGGCTATGTTAACCATTTTGATGAAAATACTTCAAATTGTGTATAAAACCAGCACACTGTATCCCATGATTATATTAATGTACACAGCTATGATTTAATAAAAAAAAACATAGGAATTAGTATTCTACCTTATTCAATCAAACCTAATGGCTTATATCATTCATATTTTCATTTAATTGAGCCACAACCACCTGAATTATGAGCTAGTAGAAATAATATAAAAGTATGTCTGATATCCTTGATTTAAAATAAGTTCTGATTTTAGAAATTGAGCAATAAGTGGAATAACAGATAGGTAGATAAACTAATATATTATGTGTACACTTAACTTGAAAACCGATGGAACAAGTCATGATAGAAACTTAGGGGTAGAGTATTCCTTTACATATTGGAAAACGATTCCAGATTGCTCCCATTGTTTAGCTATAAGAATTATGACTTTATAGCCAAAATTATCATCATTTTAATTCCACTAAACTCAACTGCAAGTTCAATAAAATGTTCATGAATTTTTAGGCACTGTGCAGTTATGTGATCTGTCTGGTTTATGATTGCTTCTTTGATTCACCTTTGGAATGACAACTAAGCACTGCTGATAAGTAAAACAAACTACATTATATCTTTTTCTGCTTTATTTTCTTTCTTGCTTTTTTTAGACTTAAGAAACAAAGTGAAATGGAATATACATGTATTTTGTGAAAATACTTTATCAGTTGGTTTGAAGCTCATTATTTTATGTCAATTATCTTAACATGCTATAAAGGTAGTTCTGAGTACCAGTAATGCAGAGAATTTCTTATACACTTCAGAAATTGAAGACTGTGATTTTATGCCACCAGCGGAAATATTATTGATGCTTAAGGAGTGAATCATTTGTGTAATTTGGTAGTCTCACACTCTAATATGAAAGTCATTTATAAAGTCAATATAATGGGGGACAGGTTAAATTTTAGGTGGAATTATAAAAAGTTATTCCATTCTGGTTGTTATTCTCCATATTATAATTAATCAGAAACCAATTTTTGGACACCTATGTCTTTTTTTTTGAACAATACACAGTATTTTGTAAGCCATAAATCTATGAAATAGTGTAAACTTTTCTCTTTAAATAAACATGCTGGAAAATCATAATTTTTTTTTCTTTTTTAGTTTAAGGAGAATTTATTAAACTGATATTCTTTTTTTTTCTTTGAGACAGTTTTGCTTTGCTGCCAAGTACAGTGGTGTCATCATAGCTCATTGCAGCAACCCCGAACTCTCAGGCTTAAATGATCTTCCTGCTTCACCCTTCTGAGTAGTTGGGACTACAGGCATGTGTTACCATGCATGGCCAATTTTTTAAATTTTTGTAAATATCTCACAATTGCCCAGGTTGGTCTCCAATTCCTAGGTTAAAGCAATCCTCTTGCCTTGGTCTCCCAATGTGCTAGAATTTATGAGGCACTGTGCCCAGTCCCTGAAATAGCTTTATTTATTTATTTATTTTTGGCCGGGGCTGGGTTCAAACCCACCACCTCCAGCATATGGGGCGGGCGCCCTACTCCTTTGAGCCACACGTGCTGCCCAGAAATAGCTTTATTTACTATTCATTTATTTTGGATTTCATGATAATGAAGTCCATGTTATATACATATCTTGTTTAGTACATACATGCTTAGTGAACTTATAGGTAATTTTTGAAGGGCTAAAAATCAAGTTTGTTTATTTATTTGCTTTTATCATCAGCTATGTTAATTATTCAGTTGAGAGAGGTATATCACTGGCTACCTGTGAAAATCTCAAGGAACATTGACAGTGTAGCTTAACACTGTTTTTCGTTAAATCATATATTCTGAAATGTTACTATGTATTCTCTAAACACATAATACAAGAGATCACCTTCAAGAAACATCCTTGTCTTATAGACTAGCAGCAAGTATCTAGCACTAGATAGATTATATCATAGCAAGATAATCTAAAAAACAGAAACACTCAAATGTCACCACAAATTTTAAAAGTTCTTCAGAGCAAGAATTGGTAGTATGCTTTTATACTACTGAAATATTATTACTTTAAATGAAATGGCTTAAAATGAAGAGGTTAGAATAAACCTGTTTCTAAAATTTGAAGCTATTATTTATATGGGATTTATGTTGGGGCACAGTGTAAAAATAATCATGCTTTTAGATACCACTGAATTCACCTGACCAAATAACATGGTTGATCAGGGATTAGACTTGGGTCTAAAAAAAAATCAACTAGAAATCTTTGGTAATCTTATTTTCTTACCAGATTCTATAAAAGTCCAAGGTCTATAGGGTCTCAATATTCTATATTGGCATATTCTGGTATTCATTGAGGGATGCAATAACAAAGGATTAAAAATGCTTAATTGGCTCGGCACCTGTAGCACTGTGGTTACAGCGCCAGACACACACACCAAAGTTGGTGGGTTTGAACCCAGCCCAGGCCAGCTAAAACAATGATGACTGCAACAAAAAATAGCTGGGGTTGTGGCGGGCGCCTAGTCCCAGCTACTTGGGAGGCTGAGGCAAGAGAATTGCTTAAGCCCAAGAGTTTGAGGTTGCTGTGAGCTGTCATGCCACAGTGCTCTACCAAGGGCAACACAGTGAGACTCTGTCTTAAAAATAAATAAATAAAAATTAAAATGCTTAATTATTAAGAACATTTTGATAGTGTTATTTTCCTCTTTTTGCTGAAAAACGTTGGATCACTATCTATAAAATCATCCAAAGATGAAAAATATAAAATGATATAATCTAGCTCCAATATTTTAACTCACAAATACACTTACTATAATATTTCATGCATTATAAGATTAATACATGTAAGTAATTACTGAATGCATGATGATTTCATGTCTCAGAAATACAAAGAAATGAGTAAAACCTACTTGGAATCTAACATGAAACAAAAGAGAGAGGTTTAGTTTAAAAAGGATTGCTATAAAATACAGAATGAGAGGCTATTAGAAATGACTAAGTAGGAAATAGTACTAATTGCTTGTAAGAGTAGCACAAATGTTCAGTTGATGTTTGTGAAAAAAACTGAAGATACCAGCAGTTTTTTTTTAAAAAATAAGAAAACAAATGACAAAAGAACCATATGGTTTTAATTACATTTTAGGCTTTTCCTACAAGGAGAAAAGTCTAACTAGGACGTTTAAAAAGAAATGCTTCTGGAGATAAGGGATTACTAAGAACTATTCTGTGGTCCCTTTGAACCACTAGTTATAATTTTAGCAAATGAATGAACTTTCTGGAAATTATCTCTGGGTCACTGTCACAATTCCATGAGAGTTAAAGTCTCAAAGAAGAGTCCTCTTATCCAAACAGAAACTTTCACACGGGTTCTATAAAGAACAATTGATAAACCTGATATAAACACATAGTAAAGTTTTAGAATAGACTATGATTGGGAAGAGTTTTTTCTTTTAAGGACTAACATGAGTTCTATAAAAACAAAGCATTGTAAACTTTGGGGCTTTTTGGGGGGAACAGCACCTCTAGGCTGGAAGATGAGAGTAAAGCCATAGATAGTGTGTCTTACACAGGATGAAATTCTGTATGATACCCTTATAAATAAAAATACTATAATGTGGACTGAATAACATTGCGACTAGGGGGATCCAGATAAAAATTTTGAATGACTGAATGAAATTAACACATAAAATTTCAAATTTAATGCTGTGAGGCTCTGTCCTTGGTTTTTTCTTCTTTAAAATTTTTTCTTTAAAATGTGTTTTACTTGATCAATGAATCAGTTAAAAACATAGAAAAGATGCTTAGAATATTGGAGGATTATTCAATGATAAGAGGGATGATTAATATTATAGATGATAAAACTGAGATTCCAAATTTTGGCAAGTGTTGAATACTTCTAGGTAAAACCTGAGACGTTAAAATTTAATAGAAATAAATATAAATATAGTTGCATTTAGATTAAAAAATAAATATATGTGTCTTCTACAAATGGAAGTTTACTTTGGAAGTGAGAACAATGTAATAACCTAGAAATTGTACCCTCATATTTATTAATTTGAAAAAAATAAAAAAAATACTAAAAAAAATGTATGAGATGCTATATATGGGTTGGTAACAATAAAGTGTTGTATGATCCAATAGTAAGCAGGTTAAAACTAATGTAATCACGTTAACAAAAATATAGACAGCAAAAGTATAGATAGTTGCAATACACTTAGCATGGGGACACTAAACAAGGTGTCTAGATGAGGGCAACCAGGATGGTGAATTATCTAGGAATAATGTCATAGGCATAAAGGTGACTATATGCATTCAGCTCAAGAATAGATAACAAAGGGTGGTGCCTGTGGCTCAAAAGGGTAGGGCGTCAGTCCCATATGCCAGAGGTGGCACGTTCAAACCCAACCCTGGCCAAAAAAAATAAAAAAAAAGAATAGACAATGTAAATTATGTCTGATAACACAGTTTCATTGTAGAGACTTAGATGTACACAATGTGTAGGGCACTATGGTAAGAGCAAATGGCAAGGCCATTCTACTAGAGAGAAATATAAAACCTTAAGAGTTGGAAGAAGCCATCAGGTTCGACATTGCAGCTAACTCAGGAATCCCTGTTGGTAGCTGGTAACTCAGCCTTTTCTTAAGCACTCTGAGTCATGGGGGAGCCCAATAAGCTTATAAGACCAGTTATTCCATTTGTGGGGGTACAGCAATTAGAATTTCCCTCATATCAATCTAAAATCAGCCTCCCTTTACCTATTATGTCTTCTGGAAGTTCAAAGGCTATCTTATCCTTCTTTCTACATTATAGGTTTTCAAATACAGTAGAATCTCTGTAAGTTGACCATCCAAGGGACTGTAACAAACTGGTCAACATACAGAGGTGGTCAAAATAAGGAACTGGGCCTACTGTACTGATATGTACATGGGGTATATGTCTAATCTATGAAAATTAGGTCGACTTAAGGAGGTGGTCAATGTAGGGAAGTAGTTAACTATGGAGGTTCTACTGTACTTCCTCTGTATTTTTCTAATTTGCAATTACAAGATTCACAATGAATAGAAAATTTCTCAGAAGTCTGTTGTTGTACAAATACAAAGAAAAATTTTCTAACTAGAGCTGTACAAGATGAAATGCCCTGTTTTTGGAGGCAGGAGTTCTTGAGTCCCTAAATTATTCAAGCTGGTGCTCCATAACAATTCTTCAAATATATAGAGAGTGTTTCTTTTTTGGGTGGAAAGGAAGTAAAGTGCCTCAAAACTCTTTAAGTTCTGTGCTTAGGTAAAAGGACGATTATTGTATATTTACATACAACACGACACATATGTCCATTCCAATAAAAACAATTTCTGTTAAACGAACCCTTTACCTTAATATAAAGCATTTTTAAATGAGTTCTGTAATATTTATCAGAGACACCATTGACAGTAACACATTAAAAAAAGATGCTCACAAATTTAAAGAAACATTCAAAGTTAAGGCTAACTTATTACTTAATTCTTGAGCAAAGATATTCGGCATGTGTACAGAATTATTTTTGGGATGGAAAACTTTTTTCCTACCTCTAGTGCTGAGGCACAACCCCAATTAATAAAAGCCCATCATGAATCTTAAAACTCAAGATTCTAAATTAAGTGAAGGGTGCCCAGCTTTTACGTAGGGTATAAAAAGACAGCAGAATATAAATTGAGGGGTAGGACTTAATTGTTAGAATCTCCTGAAGGACTGCATTAAAGCCACACTGATTCCAAGTTGTCCTTCCTCCCTGTTCTTTTTAGAAAAGGCTTGCGAACGCCTGTGTGTTGGCATTGTTAAAAAACCAGAACACAGCAGAGATGCTAGAAAAAAAGGTGTAAAGTTTAGATATAGTGATACCAAAGTTATGTGCTATTTTCTCTCACCAAGATCTCAAGATGTATGCTTCAAGATGTCTATTTCATAAGTTATAAAACAGATACTCTAAATTAGGCCATGGAGTGGTCTCAACAAACAAAACAAAAAACTTAAGAAAAAACTTGTAGCAAAAAGAACCAATAAGGTCATAAATGAGGAAATTTGAAGGTCTTAAGGGAATAGATCTTAGGAATTAAATCAACATATTCCACAGACAATTTATCAAAAGCAAAATAGCACAGTAAAAATAGCAGATTCAAAATCATGGAAGATTAAAGATTTCAAATGTGGAAGTAAACAAAAAACTGTTTAAAATGTTAAGACTCCTGTAACCTTTTAAACAGTTTTCCATGGAAAGGAGAAAAGGAAGGGGGACTGGTGTGCTCTCACCTAATGTACACAATGTTAGGGTATACGGCATACCTATGGATGAAGGGCTCAACTCCAACTTGAACTTTACCTCAGAAATGCAAACAATGCAACCTAATCACTTCTACCCTCATATTCATTTCAAATAAAAAAATGTTGAGGTTCAAATTTCTAAGACAGATAATCAAAATACAGTACAATTTTCTTTATTGCTCAGCTAATATTCCCTATAACAGGTTTTTCTGACAATCAAATTCCATAATGGTTGTACTGTAAAATTAGGAAGCACTTTCTCAGTTATCAGAGAAATATTAATCTACAGTAAGTATAGTACAATGTTCATTTCACTTATTTTTAGACATCTGATTTGTGTTAATCAGTATAGCTGAGTAACCAGAATGTATCTTCCCTGCCATGATGTTTAAAGGAATGAGCCAAATCAGAAATAGCTCTTAAAGTGATTTCGTCTGATTCTAACCAGTCTCATAAATTTTGCATAAGTGATGATAAGTACCTTAAAATGAAAAGTAAAATTTCTTGTACCGTCTTTCAAAGAATCATTTTTATAAAATTACAAATTGGTTACTAGGGAAAATTATTGGCAGAAAGTAACAAAGATGTTGCATATTTTCAATTATCTGCTCTGTTCCATATTATCAGAAAGAAATATCTGTCTCATTTCCTAAAGATAATTTGCAAATTTCTACTGTAAGTAGAGTTATAGAAGAACTAGATATTCCCTTAACATGGTACCTGGCATGTAGAAAATGAATAATAAATGCCTGCTGAATGAATGAATGAATATATGCTTAGAACTGATTATATATTGATACAGAGAACTAAAATTATAATATAGAAATTTAGTTTATATTTTTGTAGCCAAATCTAGATATTAACATGTTAGGAATCCATGATCAAGAATGTTAAGGAGTTTATAGCTCTGGAATGAGTCACAGAGTTTGATAACTGTTAAGTCTTATTTTCACTTATTCTAACATTTCTGTGAAATAATCCAGAAAGTTGATTTTATTGGCACACTTTGTGTTTATGATAGAAATAAATATACCTGAAATTGTCACATTACATCCCAGAGACAAGAACCTTCTAGAATTTATCAAATATGAGGTTTAAATATTAATATGCTTTTAAACATCAAATGCTACTTTTCCATTTAAAAACATAATCATGGGCCCCCTTTCCTTCTTAAATGACATATTAGTGGGAGTATTTACTCACTAAAGGAAAAAATTCAGTGTATGACAGATTGAGCAATTACGACCACATATTAGGCCATATTGTGCTTGTGGCTAAAGATAAGAAAGTTCAAATGGCTAGAAGAAAGGAACTAGTTAGAACATGGAAAAAAAACAAGGAAAGTAGTTTAGTAGAAGGTGTAGTGTTTTATTACTTGAAGACAAACTGATCACCAGACTCAGTGGCTCTGAAGTCCTTGTCTGAAGTTTTTCCAGCTTTTGAAGGTCAGACTTTTTTCTTTTTTTCTAATTGGCTCTGGCTTAGCTGTTTTCGTCATAGAGTTTTGGGATAAGCTGCCCGTACTAGGAAGATCTCCATAAAGAAGGCTGGGCAAAATTTGTACAGCACTGAGGCATTAAGCAAGTGGGTAAGAGAGTTTTTGACATTTCAGTCTACATTTGTGTGTGGGGTGTGGTGGACCATGAACTTCCAGCCACTGCCATTTCTTTCTTCTCACATTTCTCCTTCCATCGTTTTTGAGAGGGCTATGTAATACATTCTGGGGTTGGGGCTTGGTTCTGAGGTGATTATCTCACCTATTGTTGCTTATGTTACAAACTGAGGCCACGTCAAGAAAGTTTCAGAGAGAAAACTCTAAGAATGAAGTAAACCATGCTTTACCTCCTTACTCATATTGAGTTATAAGAAAAAGATAACGAGAAGAATAAATTCATTCCAGAATAGACTTTTTAAACTTTACTGTAGGCAATAGTTAACTCTGTAGAATAAGAAGGAGAGATGGTTGCTTTCTCATTTCATCACTGCATTATTTATTTATTTTGTAATAAACAAGTTATTACTTTTGAATTCAACAACAAAAGAAGAATACGGGGAAATTAAAAAACTTCCAAGGTATGTTTTATGGTACAATCCTATTATATCTCAACCTACCAGCCTGTCACTATAGGAGGTAAATTTTGTATACTGAGGAAAAAAAATGAGGCATTTGTGACCTTCAGCTTGCTCTGGTGTGAGCAAGGTAAAAAAGGGACTGAATTTAGGTTAGGTTCTTATACAATAAGCTAGAAAGCACTTACTGAGAAACTAACAATATGCTATTACTGAGCTGAAGAAAAGTGGGTTGCTTTTTTGCTATGTGAAAATACTAACGGGTTACAGTATGGCTGAATCTGATCATCTTTCTTAGTCAAAAATCATGGAAATCGTAATATGTTTTACCTAGGCTACTGAGGGGTTGCCATCTTTTTACTTCTTATTCTAGCCATATTTTCTGCTGGTGTTACTTTGTAGCATCTAGAATCCATTCTTTGTCATTTAAATTTGGCTTCATTACTTATTAATGCTTTTGAGATTGTTTTCCTGGTCGATGCAGGGTTATTGGTTATTTGCTAAAGTACAAGTTTCAATTTGAACACTTTTTACAAACTAATTAGGACAAAGCTAGGTGATGGACGACTTTCAAGGGAGATCCAGGCCTGTGAATCAAACCCTGGTAGTGATTTTAGTTAGCCTTCCTGCCACCGGGAGTGGATTTTGTAGAGAAGGACAACTGTCAATCGGTGCTGGAAGATCTGGTTTCTAACTGATTTATGACAATGAACTAGTCATTTCACATGTCATATTCTTTGAGGCCTTAATCTTTGAAATAAGAGTAAAACAGGAGGAAAATGGTTTCAACCACAGAGAATGTGACTATAAAAGAGTTATAATGCAAAAAGCAGTAATGCTAGTTACTAGTGTCCCAGTTTTGCGTTCGTCAGCATAAAGAGGGTATGCTGAACACATGCTTTCCCTTTATAAAATATGGAAAACAAAGAACTCTGCAATGTTTGATTCCTGTTTTACGTCACATGATGGAGAAAACAATAACTTTAGTTCCATTATATAATAAAACGGAAAAGAAGTTAGTTCAAAAGGGGTTAGCTATTATTCATTCATTCACTCATTTCTTCATTCAGTAGTACCTGGCCTCCTATGGAGGAGCAACGGACCATTTTAGGTGCCAGGTGTACAAGCCAGGAATAAAATCCCTGGATGGAAAATGAATCGGTGAACAATATTTAATTCTATATTCATAGTGAAAAAGTAGGGTAATGATACCAGAGGATAAATGGTGGTGGTAGGGGCAACTAAGTCCGACTGGGTGTCAGGGAAGGACTCTTTGATGAGAAAATATTTGAATTGAGACTTTATGAGCAAAACCTGTAAGTAAATATATCTGATAAGGTTATTGCTATTTGGAATATAAGGTCTCTTTTGAGTTCTCAAATCTCCAAAGACAAAAAGGAAAGGAGTAGTGAGTGATAAGAATGTAAAATGAGAGATATTTCTATTGTAGCTCCTACAACACAGCTAATATATTAGCTTGAAACATGCACAATTGCTGATATCACTGTTTCGACCTTCACAAGCAGCATTTCGTATGGTTCAACTCAATGTCTAGAACTGAACAAAGACAGGTTACGTAGTTAAGTACACATTATTTAATGATGTTTGCCGGGCCTAAGTCATTATTTAAGTATGGTAATTACCCTCTTTGCCTAAATCCAAATCTACATTAAATCAATATACAATTATGTAATTATAACATTTATTGCACAGACTTACAATGCGACAGATACAGATACTAAGTGATCTTTGACATTACCTCATTGAATCCTCATACAACCTCAAAAGCAAGGTACTATTACCACATTAACTTAACAATGAAGTGATTGAGGTCCAGAGATGTTAAATAACTTGATTAATCATACCACTTGTAAGTGGCAGAGTGACAAAGCAATGATGTGACTGAAAAATGTCTTCAGAGACTATACTCTAAGCTAGGATCATTTATTGTCTATAGGAATATGCGCTTATTCATTTCACAAGACAACAATAATTCTACCAAACTTACTATATTTTCAAGGTTACATAATACTTATCTCCTCTTTTTTATATTTAACATTTCAACAGTGCCAAAAACTTTTATTTATTTATTTATTTTCTGCCGTTTTTGGCTGGGGCCAGGATCCAACCCACCACCCCTGGTATATGGGGCCGGTGTCCTACTCCTTGAGCCACAGGCACTGCCCAGAGTGCCAAAACTTTTCAATGAGGTGAAGTGATCTTGGGCGTATTAAAAGAGGGAAATGCTGAACAAATATATTTGAAGACATAAATACAGATAATAGACCTGCTTGTGCAGAAAATAACGACAAGCAGTTTGGCACATTTCTTTTCTTTTCTTTTTTTTAATTGTAGTTTTTGGCTGGGGTCGGGTTTGAACCCACTACCTCTGGTATATGGGCTTGGTGTCCTACTCCTTTGGGCTACAGGTGCAGCCCCACATTTCTTTTCTTTATGAAGTTAAAAATAAATCAAGGTTTGTCTAAACTATAATTATATTTCCCTTGCCATTTATTTAGGCATGGATATGGGATGGAACCTTGGTCAATGAAATCTGGAGATAAGTCCCTTGGAAGGATCCAGGGAAAGTTTCCCTTGATCTCAGAAAAAAAGCTAAAAATAGGTCTTGATCTCTAGCTTTTTGGAGGCTGTCTTATGAGAACTGATGCTTGGAGATGCTGGCATTACAGAAAAGTCAACTGAGGGTTCTCACATTGGTGAGCCATGAAATTCACCTCAGAATAGCCTTATTCAGAATTCAATCTTTTAGTGTTTAATGTCTCCTTAACAGTATTTCTTCAGAATCAGACAATACATTAAAATTATATTTGTTTACCTTTATATTTTTCTGTTTTTTTAAATGTATACTTGTCACATAATCAGCCAAAGATGGTGCTCTCAACTTCATGGAAGTGACATACTTAGGTTCTCTGCTATTCTTTTTCTGACTTGATCACATGTCCTTTTATTCACATTGCTCATATCCTTTTCCACCTACTCCTTTCAGACCTGAGCTATTTCAGATATTATTGATGATTACACTCTTTTAAATTCTTTGTGCGTGTAAACAACTTACCTTGACAAAAAAACAGTGAAAGATGTTGCAACATTTTTTATCTGTTCTTTAATAAATATGAAGAACACTAGTTCATATTCTGGGAACATCTTCTCCTTTCCTATATTATCTTCTACCTGAATGTTCTTAAAAATAAAAATCATGCCAGGCACAGTAGCTCATACCTATAATCCTAGCACTCTGGAAGGCCAAGGCAGGTGGGCTGCTTGAGCTCAGGAGACTGAGACCAGCCTGAGCAAGAGTGAGACCCTGTCTCTACTAAAAATAGAAAAACTGAGGCACGAGGAACACTTGAGCCCAAGAGTTTGAAGTGACCGTGAGTTATGACACCAAGGCACTCTACCCAGGGCAAGAGAATAAGATTATGTCTCAAAAAAAAAAAAAAAAGAAAGAATTGGCTCCGTGCCTGTAGCTCAAGTGGCTAAGGTGCCAGCCACATATACCTGAGCTGGCAGGTTCAAATCTAGCCCGGGCCTGCCAAACAACAATGACAACTACAACCAAAAAATAGCCAGCCATTGTGGTGGGCGCCTGTAGTCCCAGCTACTTGGGAGGCTGAGGCAAGAGAATCTCTTAAGCCCAGGAGTTGGAGGTTGCTGTGAGCTGTGATACCATGGCACTCTACCCAGGGTGACAGCTTGAGGCTCTGTCTCAAAAAAAAAAAATGGCCTTTAGAAATATTCAGAAAACTACTCCAGAATCATTATTGTTATGGCATATGATTTCTGAATGAAGTACATCTTTATATTTTGTCTCATACTTTAAGGATTTATACTCTTTGAAAGTTGCATAGGCTGACATAATTCATTATTTAATTTAACTGAGGTATTATAAGGCCCCTATCTAGCAGAGTTTGAAACTGCTAATTGGGAGAATAGGAAATTACTTGTCTTCTCCCAAATGCCAGGGAAGTAGGTCAAGATAATTAATATGCAAGCTGACTTTTCAGTCAAAGGAAAACAAGACAGGTCTCATCTGTGTACTTTTAGTACCATCCATTTCAGACTAAAATGAGTTCAGCCTGAGAAAAATCACAGTATGACTCAGTTAAATAATTGAATTTCAAAATAAGACAAAAGGTAGTTCAACCATGAGAACACAGATTGAAGTCTGCTCTAAGGAAGGCTAAATTTACACTTCATAAGCAAGGCCAAATTCCACTTCCATAAGGAAAGTGAAAAACATCTAGGGCATAGATTTAGGTACATCTTGCTTCTTCTATTGCTCTGTAAGCTCATAAAAACTGTATCATATATATCCTATTATATAAGGTAAAATGTAAATAAGAAAGAAGTTTGGTTGATGACATAATTCTTTACCCTTAAGGCAGATTAGACAGGCTATATTTTTATGTTTTCTTCTACCACTCCTTTCAACCATGTGCCTGATGCTTCCTATTTTTAATTTCTTGGTAAGCTGAGAAAAATGTTTGGGGCTAGTTAAACTTATCTCCTCTGCAGTTCTGTACTCAATTAGTATAAATTCATTTCGGTAGGTCAAACTGAATGTTGGCCTCAAGCAGGATAGTTAGTAACACATCACTTCTGGACTTTGATTTTTACAAGCACAGGTTTGCCTGCTAAGTGCTGTGTTGGAGGGCACATATGTAAGTCTGAGGCTAATGTAGCAGCCACAGCAGCCACGGCTTTGTTCCTGTGTATATTTTTGCTCTGCTGATATAACATCAAGCAGCTTGACCTGGTGTCCCAATGGTTAATCCAGGGCAGCCATGGATATGATATCCCTTAACTAGATTTTAAATACTGTTTTGAAAACACCAGTTTTTAAAGCTAAAGCTTCTCAAATGAAACGTTGCCCAAACTGCACACTCCTAAATTTTAGGATAGCAATGTAGAAAAGATATCATAAGAAAGGTGAACATATATCCCATTGAATAAGAAGTATCTTCCAGGCAAGTATGACATGTACTACTCTATTTAGAACAGTCTGAAGTAAATGAAGACATCCAGTGGTAGGTTTATGGAAAATTAGAAAGAATTAGGGATTGAAAGTGCAAGCCACCTTCAGTGAAGCAGATCCGACTAAATAAAGTGAACTGTCCCACAATTTTGAATTGTAAAGACAAATGTACAATATCAAATTTACTGACATGCTTACTAGGGTTGTTACAGTTTATCACAACTATTTTACAAAGAGAGAGCCTGCTGAAAAAGATGGCAAGTAAACTACCCACTTAACTCATTCTAAATGTGAAGGAAAAACCCACCAACTCAGGAGTGCATCTGTATGACTAAAAATAAATCCAATCTATAGAACAACAAAAAAGAGACTCCAGAAAAAAAAATCAAAAGCCATCTAAGTAGAGATGCTCTTTGGGCTACTGGGAACCTGAAGGCAGGGTCAACCACAGTGCTGTGTTTTCCCTTCACGTCCTAGGACACACTTGTTCCTTCCAAGTCCTCCCTTAAACAACGACGAGAATGAACTGAACTGTCATGTGCTAGCTTATCTGAAACAGGACAGCATTAGTGACTCGACCCACAGGAATGATGGAATGTTGTCTAAACAGAATTCTCTATTCAGAGGGTTATGTCTAATTTCAATACAGTTTTATTTTAAAATGGCTGAGATAAACCTCACATACTTAGTCATAGCAGTTATGGAGTACATGAATGATATTCAAAATAAAGTTTCTAAGTCATCTTCAGTTAAATTTTAGAAAATACTTGATAAATTCTGGTAATCATTAGAATATTAGACATGTATTATTATGCTTTCCAGAAGTCTCTATAAAGTTCTAACATGGCTCCTAAATATTTCTTCCTTAAGATTCTTCCATAATCTGCAATAGAAATGAATGGGGGGCCTGGCAGGTAATGAATGGTAATTGCTTTTCCTGCACCAACAATATACCTTTTATAATGTTTTTCATGTAGACTATGGCTAAAATATACTTCACATGGAAACTGATTCAGCATACGAATTTTATAAGGAATTATTATATTTTATTGGTGGAAGATTTAATTCTCATTAAATAATGCAATGAAGATTTATATCCTAAAGGGAAGTCCACTGTATTCTCTTGTCAATAATTTCCAAGTGACTATTATTTTAACCAAGCCAACCTTTACATTGACTTGGGGGTCCTGACCTATTGTAACCTTTGAACTTTGTGTTGTTTTTCCAATTGTAATAAGGAATGTACTAATACTTAAAGGCCTATATATTTGCAAAAAGCCTGAAAGTTACATTCTGTTTGTATCCTTTAAAAAGTGCAGTTTAATGTCCTACAGCACCAAATCAGTAATCGTGCTTTCACCATTGGCTGTTGTCTGCACTGTGGTCCAGACTATATTTTCAATTAAGAGACACAAACAGTTTTATACTACTTCTTCTATACTTTTTTGTTTTGCATTTTATGTTCAGAACTTATAGCCAAACCTAGATTTTCTTTCTAACTAAAATAGCAGAATTATATAGACTTTCCCATAAACTAACCTGGGTTTCTGGACTGATGTAGCACATCAGTTATAAACAGATGTTTGTTATGACATGGTGAATAAAGAACTTGACAACTAGATTCTTACTGCCTGTAAGACAGAGGGTTTCTTAATTGGCATCTCTCTTAAGAGTTGATTCACATAAACTGAATACATACCAAGAAAGTAGATGGATGCTTTAGGCAAACTGGTTTCTAGAAACAAGTTCAGCTACTTGGAGTTGATAGAAATGCTATGTGAAATCTCCCCTTGGAAAAACTGTCTTTTGGATTTTTCCTTTAAATCTTTTAACAGTGAAAAGGGAAGATATATTTGTATATGTGTAGGAGTGGATGGGTGTATCTGTCTCTGTGTCTGTGTATTCGCTTATTCAATCAAGGCTCTGCTAACACCCTGCTTGAAGCATTTATAGTTTCTTAGCCCAACTCAGGGAGCAACCACTGTGGGCCAACGAGATGATGCATGCAAGTGAGGAGAAAGTGGATAAGAGAAGGAAGAAAAAGATGAATACCATTAACCTTAAGAAGCAAATGGGTAGTTGGAAAAAAGTTTGTTTGCTCCAGATGTGGGTGTCCTGTGATATAAGCTTCATTACTCATCATTTTTTCCCCAAGATTGTGAAGTTCTGAAAGTAGGACACCAAGGAAGACTAAATTACCATTCAGCGAGACCACTATTTTAAGAAAAAAAGGGAAACAAAATTCTATTTTCTTTAGATAAGAAGTTTGAAGAGGTGAGGACTTTGTGTACATAAGCTAAAAATCTCCAGAAACATACTTACTTTTTTCTCCTATGTTTTCCCCTGCTGCCTCCCCTTCCTCCTCCTCCTCCTCCTCCTCTTCCTCCACCTCTGGTGGTTGCACGTCATCCTGTGGGTCACAGGCACTAACTGGTGCATTCAGACAGCAGTGGTTGAACCCGCTATCTCGAGGCAGAGTAAAACTTCGAGGCTTGCCCCCGTTTCCATTTAGCACTTGCATCCTCTCACTCTCAGCTAAGGGGTATGGCCCATAGTGATCTTGTAGGTGGCACTTCTGAGTTGGAAGGGTGGACTGCCTCCTGTGCTCTGGGGAGATGGCCGCAGAATCAGAGAAGACAGAATCCTCCAGGGGCAGAGTCTGAAGATAGTGTAAGCCTGAACTGGTCAGTGGTGTCTCAATTAAATCCTGCCAGGAGCGGCGCTGACTGGCTGTCTTGCGAATGGGGGACACTGCACTGCTCCCAGTTACTTCCTGGCGAAACTCCTCATGGGAAGACTGAGACTGAGAAGTCTCTGTGGAGGAAAGCCGGCTGTGTTTTGCTTCCACGTAAGGACTGGCACAACTCATCTGTGGAAAGAAGCCTCTGATTAGTCTCTACCAAAATAACAGAACACTTTATTTCCAAGTAATGCATTTGTTTTTCACCAGGTAATATTTAAGTGGATGAACTTGTACATAGTCAAGTTAATGATTAGGCAAATTTGTAGATGTCTCAAAGTTAGGCTGCAGTTTACATTGTAAGAGACAGAGAGATGGATAATATATTGAAATGCAGCTATATTAGGCTCTCACGAAAATTATGACATATTAATGTGAAATTTCATAGTGGAAGTATGAGAAAATATGCTTACATTTTCAGCAACTAAAAACATTAAAGCTTTAAAATTTCTATGTATTTTGAAATCCTGAATAAGTATGGCCCTTGGATTCATATTTCTGGATTTTATGATAGCGTGGGAGTGAGGACCAAGAGAGAATCTTTTAGAATAAATTGCTTATAAACAGAACTCTTTTTCTTTTTCATAGGGGAATGCCTGCTCCTGTGGGTGCCACAATAAAGCTGTACCATGGTCTTCTCAATTCTATGGCACTTTCTAGAGGGTTAAAAATGTAGGCAGCATGAGATTATAGCCTTCTGGGGATTAGCATTAGACTTGCACATAGACACCGGGGGGGCATGTAAACACAAGAGAAAAATGAAATAATTTTATCCTTAGAAGTTAAAGTTTGGGAATACATGTTATACCACAAAGTACAACTCAGAAAAAAGACTGGTATCAACTGAACACTGTAAATACTTGCAGGTACCCAAGTACCACAAGCCTTACTATAGAATTTGGGGGCTAAAATACCAATCCAGTCTCCTGTCCAGCAGGAGGAGTTTGATTTGCTAAATGTGATCTTGATAAATGGGGCTGAGGTGGTTGCCAGGACAAGCCTGGCTAGGGTGAAGATGCATGCCTCTCTTCCTGGTAAAGGCCAAGTTGCTTGGCATCTTCTGTGGGAATTACCTTCCCACATGTTAACAATAAAGTGAATAGTTTCCTTCTTCAAAATTCATAGGTTGCTATATTTAAAGAGTTATTCAGTGAAGCTGCAGTTTCCCTTTCTTCCTCTTTTATAAATAATTTTAAAGGAATTATTCAGATCCTAATGTTTTAAAAAAAGAGGAAAAATATGAATTGCTCCACTAGAGTAATACAGAGGTTGAATTAGGTTGGCTGTTGTTGTCACTTAAATCCAGCTTCCATTTTCTTTTTCCTCAGCATCCTGAGTAGCTGGAACTACAGGCATGTACCATGATGCGTGGCTAGTTTTTCTATTTTTAGTAGAGATAGGATCTTGCTCTTGCTCAGGTGTGCCCCACCTCAGCTTCCATTTCTTTGTGGAAGACTTGGTCTCAAGATAGGCAGAACTGATTCTTGCCACAGGCACTGCCCAGGCAGAATTGATTCTTATGATGATGTGATGATGGAACATACTGTCTAACGTGGAACACTACTAGGTCAGGCATGGTGGCTCACGCCTATAGTCCCAGCAATTTGGGAGGCCAATGTGGATGAATTGTCTGAGCTCAGAAGTTCAACACCAGCCTGAGCAACAATGAGACCCTGTCTCTAAAAAATAGCCAGGCATTATGGAGGGCACCTGTAGTCCTAGCTACTTGAGAAGCTGAGAAAAAGAGGATCACTTGAGCCCAAGAGTTTGAGGTTGTTGTGAGCTATGATGTCATGGCACTCTGAGAGTAACAAAGTAAGACTCTGTCTCAAAAAAAGAAAAAAAAAAGTGGAAAACTACTGAGATATGGTTGGTGAATTCTGATGGGAAATGAACATAAAGTGGGATAGTCTCAAGAAAACCAGGACAGCTGTTTACCCTATTAAAAGATCAAAGTATAGTCTATACACAGAGTAATTTATAGAGGTTTAAGAAGTCTGGAGCACCATATAAATATATACATTAAACCAGACCACATGGCTGCCTAAAAAGCTATATGCCCAAACATTCTCCATTCAGATATAATATTAATTTTTATGAATTGCTTCTAAGGGACATAGTAATGAACTTTATTAGTATGGAATGGGTAAGGTCAATATTTTTCTGAAAATCTTTTTTGTGGTTGATGTCTCCATGAAGGCTACTTTGACAGAAACAGTACATATTTTTTGATCTTCAGAATCTTTGGTGACTTGTCTGATTAAATATTCTATGTATACTTAAAAAAATTTTCCTTACTGAGCCCCTAATTCTCTTTTCCTACAAGAAACCTGAGGTTTGACATGCAATCTACTGCATATTTTTTTAACATACAAAGGGATGTTTCAGGTCAAAGAATTTGGTGATATATTAAGTATATTCCTGTTGTTAACTTACAGAGGGAGGCCGTGGGTATGTATCATAGGGAGGTGGTGGGCTGTCTTGTTTTGGTGTTGATGGAGTATCTGCTTCTTCCTTGTCACTCTCACTCCAGTAATCTGAAAATTCACACATGGATACATCACATTCTATTAAATGTTTTTAGTCATGTTTTTAGGAACATACATTACCATTTAACAAAAAGAAATTTAAATTCCACTTCTATACCATACTCCCCAGTACTCTTCTAGCCTGGGCTCACCAACTTTTATCTCAAATTGGGTTTTGAGGGGAAAGGAAGAGTACAATTACCTAATTCCAACCTTCCAACCTCCTCTTAAAGCAAATGATTACACGCAGCCCCACGTATAATTTTAGAGAATTACGAAAAAGACAGTGCATAAGCCACATCAGATATAGGGTGCTTTAGATTTCAGGTCAAATTATTCTAAAGCTTCAATAATGAATGACACCACATAATAACTTAAAGGTGCATCATTTTATCCTAAAGATGAATACTCAAATAAAAGCAATACACACAATGCTGTACACCTGTACAAATAAAAACAGCTTTAAAAATAATGCTCTCAATTCTCTTCTCTGGCTTGAATTCACTGGTTATCTAACAATCACTGTTTCCAGAGTCATGCTGACACGAATCTCTATAACACCATACTCCCACCTCTCTGTGAAAACACATGGCAAACCTTGATTCTTGCCAAATGCAAAAGGGCAAATCTGCTGATGTGGGCTGCAAGTTCCAAACTTCCAGAACTACTTAAAAGGGTAGCAAATGTAAGCCGCTAGACAATGTGACTTGGCAGACCTTAGATAAGAGGGAGGGGGAAGAATTCTGAGGGCTACATTACTAGAGTGAGTCAAATGCAGCAAAAGGACTGATAATCAGACTCTATTCTACTAGTATCTCAACTACCCTGTAATTGTTGGTTTAATTCTTTATGTGATTTGTAAGAAAAAATCCAGAAGTATTAGCTGTATCAATTTCAGATAAGAGAAAAGTTATTAAAACAAGATACCTTATCCATATGAAAGTTTAAATCAAAAAGAACCATCACAAGGCTCGACTCTGTTCAGATGTATGTGAAAAGTCACAGCACACATGCATTTACAGGAACCCTTCTCCATCCAGGAACTCCAACTTTGTAATATTTTTAGAACTGGTATTTGAACTAAGAAATTGCCTTACCCTAAGGCAATCAGCTCTGAGGACTGATTTGTTGGGACTCTTTTGTATAACATAGCAGGAGAGTCTGTTGTGAAGCATACTGATGATTGTTTTATCCTACTGCCTGCTGCTATATACTTCTGGGCTATTGTGAACAGAAATTCTTTAGCAATGGAGATTGGGAATAACTTGGCCATTATATTTACGCCTAAAAACAGGAGGACTCTGAAAATTTTATTCCTACTTTGATTATTTCCTTTGAGTAAAAGATAAGCAAGGACTAGTTAATCCAAATTTGGTATCTTTTTTTCCATTGGATCATGCCAGTGACAATATACCAAGTCCTCCCTCAAATAAGAATTGACATAGAAAATGCTGAACCTAGCAAACACTGGTGGAAAAAGCACAAACTATATACTTAGGCAGGCATAGGTTCAATTCTTAAATAGACAAATTCACTTATCATCTCTGCGGTCTTGGGATGGTGACTTAGCTTATCTGAGTTTGTTTTGTTATATGCAAAAGGGGCCTAATAACAACTGCCTTTCAGAGTTGTATGTATGTGGGCACTAAATAAGTTAACAAATATTCAAATGCCTTGCACCTTGAAACACTCAATAAATATTAGGACTTCGTATCCTCTTGGGTACATTTGTAGCAGCTGCCAGGACAGTGTGACCCAGATCACATAGGCAATAGGTGCCTGGTATTCATCTTCTTAGATAGTACTTTTTTCTTGTAGCAAGTCTCAGAAACGAAAAATGAAATCTGGAGCCTTGGGGCCTTGGCTAGGTAGTTTCCTGAGAGCTTGAAATACTACTGAGAAGTCACTGCTGGAGGTGAAGGGAATGACCACCCTCTACTGTAGCACCAGTGCTTAGTTTTTTCTTGATGTTTGCACTGATACCTTGAGGTCTCAAGGAGCTAATATCTCAAGTACTTCTTATTAGCACACTGAGAAGGAGATGATCATCATTTTATCAAGGGCCCTATAGCTGTCATTATATGTGACAGAGGTTAGGAGCTTCTCTCTCTATCTCCTTTTCCCAGCTAAATTAAGAAGAATTTTATTTTTTTATTTATTTATGCATTTATTTATTTTTTGAGACAGAGTCTCAAGCTGTCACCTTGGGTAGAGTGCTGTGGCATCACAGCTCACGGCAACCTCCAACTCCTGGGCTCAAGTGATTTTCCTGCCTCTGCCTCCCAAGTAGCTGGGATTACAGGTGCCTGCCACAGAGCTGGGCTATTTTTTGGTTGCAGCTGTCATTGTTGTTTGGCAGGGCTGGATTTGAACCCACCAGCTTAGGTGTATGTGGCTGGCACCTTAGCTGCTTGAGCCACAGGCACCGAGCCAAAATTAAGAAAAATTTTAAACCTATTATTTGATGTAATTTTTGGTTTATTATAAGCACCATCAATCTAAAGTTTTCTTGGGTTGCCTAAGAAAAGGCTGAAATTTCACTTAGAAATTAACTTTTTCTCCCCTTACACTAAGCTATGTGTCTTTGAGGGGTACGGCCAGAGAAGAAACTACCTAGAAAATTTAGTTAGGGTTTGTGTGGACAATAGAGACACATTGTTGCTCAGAGGCTGAAACTAGTTTGATCTTGTATTCTAAGAGCAAATTAATTCATTTTTCTTAATTCTCTCTATAGCCCCAAATAAATAAATACTTTTAATGTCTTTGGAGGGGTAAGGATAAAGGAGAGTTAGTTAACGGGTGCAAAACTATAGTTAGACAGAATGAACACTATTTGGTAGTGCAACAAAGTGATTATAATCAGCAGTGATATGCGATTTTATGACTAACCATGAATAAACAGCACTGTTACTGGAAGAGGAAAACTTCCATTTTATTTTCTCAAGTTGGCACAAAAGGATAATTTGAAAAAAATTGACCTTTTTAATTAGAATTGTCAAATAAATACAATACATTTAATCACTTTTATGTGATTAAAGCTTTATAAAGGCCTTATATGTGATTGAAAATAATGTGTTACAAATGCCTGTCTTGAAGCTGTAAAAATAGAATGATCAGTACACAATTAACCAAATTGTTATCTTGGCTGAATCTATTGTAATTCTGTTTTCTCAAAGCACAATAAAGAATATTGAAAGAGAACCCCACATCTTTTAATACTTAAAGACAACAATTCATTAAACTTTTACTTAAGTCAGTGGAAGAGTCACTTCTAAGCTGCACGGGGTATTTAAATAGAAACAGTGTTTGGCTGCTATTCCTTTGCATCTTGGTGAAATATTCCCAATCCTCAAAGAGCTATATTTGTATAAAGCTTAACTTTAATACTGAGACTGGTATTCAGGAGATGACAAATAACTCTACAGAAGTGTGGAGTAGATATGTGCATCTAGTAGTTTTCTACATAGAATACCATGAGACCTAATTATGCAGAAGGTAGGAAGTCTAATATGTTTCAGACCCACATTAAAGTGCCTGAGGAACATCCACTCTTTGTGGAAATCGAAATTATTTCAGAGATTCTGATTGTACTGAATTGTGACTATTAGCTTCTGCCAATGATTTTCTACCATGCTGCAGTAGATACTAACATGTATACTCACATGGTAGACCAGGGCAGCATGAATCTACAGAATAAATACTTTTTGGAATTTGCATGTGCATTATAACTTACCAGTTCTTTCATTCATAATAAAATTTGGTTATATAATACCAAGTACAAAGGAAATTCACTAAAATCAAGACCACGCTCAGCTTCAAAGTAATGCCAAGTGATAAAATGCACAAATTAAGCCTGAAAATCCAAGTTTTCTTATTCACACAAATTGATTTTTTTCAAAGATTCATTTTCCTATCAGTATAATGCCCATATTTCTAATTCTTATATCTTAATAAAAATCAGAAAAAATCTATAAATACTTTAAAAGAACTGTTTCATGCTTTTTAAATAAATGTGAAAGAGAAGACATTTCTTTCTAGTCCTCTTATCACAAATTCAGCCCTATGATATCACTGAGCCATGAAGATGGGGGCTAAACTTTCAACCATTAATAAATGTATCCTAATAAACTGGACCAACACTGCATAGTCTTTGTTGCCTATGTACACTGATTTGATGGAGATGGCTTCCATGTTATTTGTAGAACTATCTATGCTGCTCCTACTTGGGATGTTTTAGTTACTTCTCCAAGTCTATGCTCTTGCCATCTTGTAAGAACCAGTTCAGAAAATAGAGCCAACATAATACCTTTTTCTATTCTCTTCCTGGAAGGACTCTTTCCAGCCTCATTTCTATGCAACTTGATTTGTACATTATTATGTTCCACTTTCTATGTTTTACTAAGAGTATCTTTTTCTACCATAATGCAATGTAATTGCAGGAAGGATAGGTGCAGTTCACCATTACATCATTAGAGTGCTAGTGGAGGGCCTTACACAGAAGCATTTAATGTGGAATAAAATGTCTTCTCTTCTCTCCCTCTCCAGTGACAACTTTACATCAGGCTCACTGACTGCTTTCTCCACTGAGCATTTTCTCATTAACTCCATCTCCTTTACAGGATTTAAAAAAATATTTGCATTCATTCCACACATTTTTTAATCTGGTGCACACTGTATAAAAATTAGTACTCATTTGCTTTTATCTTGCTTTTCTAAAGTAATTTCAATTATACATTTTGGATGGCCTCAATAAGATGATAAATTCCCACTGGCAGAAACCATATTTTGCCATTTTTTTGAGATCTTCTTGCCCTATTTCTTACCCTATACCAATCCACCAATCCCCATTCCCTTACCCTAAGGCTCAAACCAAGGCCCGTCAGTTAAATGTAGCCCTTTGCATGTTTTGACATGGCCTGTGGATCAAGAATGGTTTTTACACTTTAAATTGGTTAAATAACGAAAAGAATACTTTTTCTTTTTCTTTTTTTAAAATTTTTTATAGCATAACTATGTATAAGAATACTTTTTCAAGTGTAAAAAATGATATGAAATTTAAATCTCAGTAGCTCTGAATAAAGCTTTACTGGGACATAGCCATGATCATTCATACTGTAACAGCAGAATTAAATGGCTGTGAGAGAGATTCTATGTCATGTCCTGCAAAACCCCAAATATCATTTGGCTTTGTACAGAAAAAGATTACCGACCTCTGCCTAAACATTTGATGACATATTGGTTTGGGGATCTGTCTGTCTTCTTTAGAACTCTGTAAGTTTAGTTTTTAGATATTTTTAAAAAGTTTTGGTCGAGATTTTACTCTAAGTCTGAGAAGAAACAGAAAGATTTAGAATCTCCACATCAACAAACTGGTTATGCCCACTGGAGACACACCTACAAATAGGTTTGTCTTTATATATGTGTTAATTTATGGAATTATTTTAACTTCATGTCTCAAATAATTAAAAAAAACTACTTATGTTTCCAAGGGATGTAAAACAAACATTCTTTGGGAAATGCGAAGCCACTTTAGACCACAGCTTTTGTTCTGAAGATTTCAACTCTGTATCATGATACTGTGTTTTATAAATCTGAGGTTAATACCAAGGCAAATTTCATAAGATCAAAGAGTTACATAGGAACAGAGCTGAAGAATATAACCCAATGAGAGAGAAAGAAAGGGTCATTCGTCTCATCTCTTTGCATAAAAGGCCATCTAAATGATGATGAAAATGCTAAATAGAAGAAACGATTCACTGCCAAGGACCTGGACTTGGGTCAGTACACAGTACCCATTCTAGGCTTCTTCATTTTTAAGATTTTGTTTCCCCACAGGAAATAGATGGAAAGAAAAGGCTACAAATACGACAGGGCTCCACATCAGCTGTTGCAAAAATTTCTAAGTTCAGTCCCTCTCTGTTCAAGTTACTAAATCTTACCTTTAAGAGATCATGGTCTAGATTAAAAGTGCCCAGAAGAGAAATAATCCACAAATTAAAATATGCATTTTTCTCTCAAGTGATAGCAATGAATTACTGTATAGGATATGGCAAGAAATAAAAATCATAACATAATTGTAAAAAAAAGTATTCCTTTACCTTGTTCTTGCTTAATCCTCTCTCTTTCGGCATATCCTGCAGTCAGCATATTAATCCTGTTGAGCCACCTAAAAATATTGAAATACATATTATTGTAACTCAACTTCTTATACTTCCTAGAGATATGTATTTTAAGATATCTAAGACTATATGGAATAACCCTACATGTATGTTCCTTGCTACTCTTAAATATGTTGGCGTCTTCAATGATCTATATAAATTGCTCCCACACCAAAAAGATACCATTTCGATAGAAAAGTCTTAGGCAAAGCTCTTAATATCTCTAACATAAAGTGTTTTGAGATGATCAAAGCCATATTAATTCTGTGGCTCCAACATAGACACACTCAAAATATTCCTACTGTTCTGTTTTTTCAGAAAAAATACCTGCTTAGAGATATTTAAACACTATCAAGATTAATTTTTCCTGATGAGGGAGAAACGCTATGGACCTTGCTTCTCAAAATAATAGTTTAATTATAAACTAATAGTTTTGATTAAACTCATTTAAGTTTAATGATCCAACAGGAAATACATCCCAGGAGTACTTCAAAAACTTGTCTCTGTAAGGACATTAGGTTTTCCAAAGATACGATGAGCACATACAATTTTAGCCTCTGTATATATTCTGAAAATGTTTTTTCATAAACAATAGTAAGCTAATAATAAATCTTAGTTTTTCTTTTCTCTTTAAGTAGTACTGCTATTGCCAATGTAGAAACTGCCTGAAGCAAAACAGAATTTCAGTCTCTTTCTTTTGTCCCACTGGGGCTCTCACTGTGTTCATTATTCTAACTATTCACACTGTATTAGATTGTCAAATCATTAAATCTTTAAATAACATCACAATTTCCCATTGGTCCTGAACCATGATCCATCTACTTTCCCAACTCAGAAATTGAAAAAAAAAAAAAAACACCTCACTTTCCAAACTAGCTTAGGAAAGTATAGCTAACACCATTAAATTGTGAAATAATCTGATCTAGATATATTTTTAAGAAAAACTTGTGTTTAAGATCTTTTTCTCCCCAAAATCTCATCTCCCTTGTCAAGTAGAAGATGACATTCTTTGAAGTGACTCATATGTTTCATCATTTATGCCAAGTGGTGTTAACTATGCATCAGATACTTAGAATATCTTGAAAAGAGAGAAAAGTGTCTCTAGTAGACAAAATCCCATCTATGGAAATTTAAGCTTTAATTTTAGCATAAGTCACTTAAAGCTTAACTTTATTTTGGCAAAGCCTACAATGTAATTATCACCTCTAGTATGTTTGGGAAGTGAAGAAAGGACTGGAGAAAAAAATGGAATAAAGTGAATTCAGTAAGGAATATCACACACACACACACCCTCCAGATAATTATAAACCATAAGACCTCAACTTCATGATAAAGAACCTTTTTTTTTTTTTCTGAGACAGAGTCTCCCTATGTTGCTCTAGGTAGGGTGCATGGCATCATAGCTCCCAGCAACTTCAAAGTCTCGGGTTTAAGCAATTCTCTTGCCTCAGCCTCCCAAGTAGTCTCCTAAGTGCCTGTGGGACTACAGGCACCTGCCACAGCCCAGATATTTTTTTGTTATATTTACCACTGTTGTTTAGCAGGCCCTGGTTGTGTTTGAACCCACCAGCCCTGGTGTATGTGGCCGGCGCCCTAACCATTGAGCTACGGGCGCCGAGCCTAAAGAACTTTTTAAAAAGATAACTCTCATCATTAGTAAAAGGTCAAAATTAAAATCTAGTCTTTAGCTCATTCATTATGTGAAAGGGGTTTAATCTGTACTACAAGACAAATCTTATGATTCCTGGGAAAAATACTGGCCTGGTACTTTTTGGGTAAAAATGATAATAATACCACTAAAGGAAAACTTATCCTTGAATCCAGTACTTTGTATTTGCTACTTTAAAAAAATCACTAAAATTTCATTTTATCGGAAGTCTAAATAATAATGAGGCTCTTGACCAGGCATAGTTGCTCACGTCTGTAATCCTAGCACTCTGTGAGGCCAAGGTGGGTAGATTGTTTGAGCTCACAAGTTCAAGACTAGCCTGAGCTTGAGTGAAACCTCATCTCTAAAAGTAGCTGGGCATTGGTGTGGGCGCCTGTAGTCCCAGCTACCTGGGAGGCTGAGGCAAGAGAATTGTTTGAGCCCAAGAGTTAGAGGTTTGCTGTGAGTTGTGATGGCATGGGACTCTACTGAGGGTGACAAAGTGAGACTCTATCTCAAAAAAAAAAAAAAAAAGAGAGATTATTGTGAGATGAACCAGAAAACTAAAAAGGGGTTTCCTAAATTTTTTCAAATCAACAACTTTATTTAGTGCCTGCTATGTGCTGAATAATGAGCTACGTTTTAGGGACACAGAAATAAATAAGAATAGTTCCTGCCTTCAATGAAATCTAGAATTGCTGACTTTCATAAAACAATTAAAATGTTAAACTACTTTTCAGAAGGAAAATTCTGTAAACAACAAAAATTCTTTAAAAAGTATGTGGATTATACTCAGGCCACTATATAGAGCCACAAAAGACTAAATATTACATGATTGTTGGTGCTGTTTTGGATAAACTTATCCTTTAGGCTTCAGTTAGAAGATACTGATATAATTAGGTTACACTTATGACTTGGTATATTTAGGCTACTATGAAAGCAGACATATTCATTAACTGATTCAAAAAATATTTATTAAGAGCCTATATATAGGTCTGAGGAAAAAAAAAAAAGAACAAAGTACCTGCCTTCATGATGCCTGTCATGAAGCAGGGAAGATAGACAAGAAGGAGGGTTACAAATAAACATTTAAAGTTGGAGCAAATGCTATTTTGAAAAGACAAGCAGGCAAAAAATTAAAATGACAAAGATACTAGGGATCAGAGGAGGCTATTTTAGGTAAGGTGGTCAGTGATACAATATTGAATTTAGAAGCTTTTCAATATATTGATGGGAAAGATCTTTAATATCAGGTATAAATAGAATAACTTACCATATCACCAATGCTTTTAAAACAAAAAATATATGTAGGAGAATACTGGGCCTACAGTGAACATTCTAATGAGATGTCCAGAATTGGTACAGAATAATATGTTGAGAGAGAAAAAAGAAACTATGAGAAAAATATGTAAATAATAATTACTAAGGAGAAATTGGTGAGTCCTTACAAGAACATACTGCACTGACATGGTAAGGAATGTATAGGCCAAAGAAATTCAGCAGTCTAAGTCTTCAGAATACTTGAGAAATACGATGTTTTATTTTTTTTCTCCATAGATTTTACACAGACCAGAAAAGGATCATTTGTTTAAAATGTTTCAATGCTCATTTCTGATGGAACAGATGTATGGTAGTGGGGTGCTCAAAAATGCTTCTGCAATTTGACTCACAATCAAACTTACAGCTGCTCAAAAACAGAAGGTGAGATTTTAAGATATTCTGTGTGTGTGTGTGTATGTGCATAAATACACACATTTATTTAGGTATATCTGTGTGTGTACTCCAATTTTATAGAATGAAATTAAATTTAAGGATTACTTTTTAATTCCAGTTACTAGGTCCCATCACCACTGGCATTATGTTTCTTTTAATTGGGAAAAGAAAAATATATTTCTCTGTACCTTGGTGTGTTTTCACAAAAGGCAGATATGCTAATGTTTAAAATATTATGTAACAATCAGATAAAGCATGTATTTACTGTAATTATAATTATTTTAATAAATATATCACCTCTTGAAGACTTAGATATATACTGTTAGAAGATTACACATGGAACAAATCTACACACAGCAGATCATCTTGCTATTATGTAATCACCAGGGGACTGAAAAAAACTGTGGGTGGGTGTTTCTCCCCATCATTAATTCTCTATGAATATTTTTAGCTCTAACACTTCTCCCCTTCTATTAACAAGTAACTTTTAAAAAATGTGCCTATTGAAAGTAGAGATTAAGAATAGGACGATTAATAAAAGGAAAATATAAAGAAAAACAATAAAAATTCATTAAGTTTAAGAAACAATCAGTATTTTAGAACAATTTAATTTTGAAAGTTGTCCTACACCATGGTAAGTCTTATGTAAAACAGCACTTTCAAATGTATAATGTGAAGAAGACATTTTTGATCAGGTTCATTTCTTTTTCTTAGAAAAAGTAGCAAAATGAACCATATGTATTTGGTTTAGCTTTTGTGACATACAGGACCAGATATATCCAGAGGAGTATTAGGGAAGAGCAGTGACATCAGCATCTTTTTGAAGTTACTACTAACATGGGATGAGGAATGGAGGCCAAGAAGGGATTTATAGTTTATCAAAATGCATTTTTAAACAGGAAATTTCTAAGCTTAAAAAGACCCTGAATAACATGTATCAAAAATGACTAAATTGAGTTAATTCCTAGAGGGGACTGGCTTCTAGTGCATCTATTTTGTAAGATAGGATATGCTCATGTATGCCACTCATTTTCAGTTTGGTCATGATGTAAATCCTTTGTATTTATCCCAAGGGTAATGAGCTTAACATGGATAGTAACTAGAACAGTAGAATTACAAAATAATTAAAACACAAAACAGAGGAATACACTGCTCCCCCTCCATGTGCATATGAATAAACACTTTCATTTTGAGAATAAGGAGAAAAAGCTCTCCAAATTCTGATTGTGTAGTGCGAAATTTCAAGAATGGCAAGTTATATACATATAAATCAAGAGAAGATTGTGAAAACTACGTGAAAGTTTCAGTTCCCTTATTAATAATAAAAGATTTAATCAAATGTTCCCAACACTGTGCCATTTCCTTGTATTTATATCTTTGCTTTAGAAAAACCCTGCTTGTACTCTCACATTTCAAAGAACAAAATTACTTATAAAAACATATTAAGCGTTCATTTAGTGTGTTCAAGAACATTTATGCAGCTACACAATTTTGTGCTCAAAAATAGTTGGTTACAATTTTTTAGAGACACACAAAGAAAGGTAAATGGGGTAAGAACACAAAATATACAAAAAAAATATCGAATGCACCAACACTTACATAGTACTTATAATTTAGTGGGATTGATATAGGCCCATTATGTGTGCTTCTTTACTCTTTATAAAAGTCCTACTGATAAGGATGGTTATTATTCCCATTTTATGAAAGGGTCAGCAACCCAGCATATAGAGGTTAGGTTTCTTGTCTATTATCTCATAGCTAGTAAGTGGTAGAGCTGGGGTTGGGATGGTTATTATCCCTACCCATATATTGTACAGAGGGATAATAACAGGAACGAAGAGGTCAAGTTCTTTGTTCAAGGTCACAAAACTAATAAGTGGTAAAGCTATTAAGCACTTTGGTTCCAAAGTCCATGCTTTTGAGCACTATTCTATTGCTGTTGCTCCCTAATTGTAGGCAGGTTATATATGGAATATGTACTGGCTGTTGAAACTTAAACCCAATTTCTACTATTCTAGAAAAGAAAGAAGGGAAAGGAAAGGAAAAAAAAGGAAGCATAAAACTCATAAAAGCTAAAGCAGAAACACAAAACAGAATGTGGTAGATGATGTCAGAGAACAAGCATACAGATTTTCTCTGAGACACCACAGAGCTATCTATTCAGTTGGCTGTATGGTCCTGTCAGGTGATAGATGAAAGGTGACAGAAAGAAATATTAACTTTGCTTAGGCTTGAATTATTGAGACAGACATCTGTCTAAAATTGGACTAGAAAGTTTTATGGATATTATTATTCCCCATCTGAGAATAAATTTAAGACATATTCTTGACATCAACTTAAAAAAATCCTTGTGTAGTATATTTTTTTGCCTGTATATGGATTTGGTAAACTTGAAAAATAGTTAATAAGTTTATTTTGACTTATAAAATGCTCTTCCTTAAAATTAGGTATGCCTGCACAGAGCTATAGCTGGGTTCACTTTATTTTAAACTGATAGATCTAGAAACTTCAGTTATGTTATTTTCTAAGTATTACTATAGAAAACATAGAATTCTAGGCTGAACTGATCTCTACATACTTCAAAATTTAAGTAATGCTTTACCTGTTCATATCATCAAGATGTTCAGCAGCAAAATAAAAGCTTTTGATTTTAGGATGACAGGCTTTAAATGCACTGAAAGAGGAAACAAAGTACATTTATTTTTATTACAAATTGTAAAGTAAGTTCGAACCAAATAATTCTTGTGGGTAAAAATGCCTCAACATCTAACCTAAGTTCATATACATAATGCTTCTGCCATGATGACAGAAATCAGTAAAAATTCAATTTTCTGGCCACAAAACTGCTTTCCTATTACCTCAATTTGAAAGCATTAGATGAGCAAACTATAATTTAAAACTTGATTTTTAAAGAAAATAAACCCTTTCCCTTCTCTCCCTTTCCCCAAATAAAATCAACTTACTATTTCTTGCGGCATTCACTGGCTCTATCAATTTTAAATTCAGGCAGACTGATGAATCCTTCTGCTTTTTCATCCTAAAGAGGCAACACTCTCATTTAGGCTATTATATGCAAAGGTTTTAGGCTAACAATGCTGTATACGTATGCCTTAAATATCTACAATCATAAATCTGTTCATTTAATTCCTTAAATTTGACATTTTAGAGATTAGAATTCCACTCTTACCTGTTAGCTCATAAAATGAAGGCATTATCTTGAACACTTACAATACTAATTAAAGTATGTATAGAACTTTAAAAATTCCTTTTTATATGAAAATGAGGATACAAAATACTTTAATTCTCAAAGTGAAATATGTTTTATAAGTTATTTTCTGGTCAAAATGTATATATACTTTTATAACATAAAATAACTATAGCCCACATTTTCAGCTCACTATTTTCTATTATTTTTATTGTTCAGAGAAAAATATAGGGATGTCTACTAATTTAATTTCCTTGCAGAAAATATCTTATCAAAGCTGAATTAAATTTTTTCTAATTGTATCACAACTATTTTGTTTATTTAAGAGCTTACAAATACAACAGGTCAACTTGATTTTCAAATATCTGGTTGGGGTACATGCTATATATATATGTGTGTATAAAGGTTATTTTTCACCTGGAAAATTGAATAAAATCCTCCTTTCTCTAATGCTGGATAGAAAAATAAGGTAAGAGAATTAATGTTAGATACAAGTTATCTCAACTAAGCTAAGACTACCTTTGGCTAAACCATTTAATGGCTATGCTCCTTCTGCTCACAATCAGGATCCTCACATTGTTGCTATCTCAAACTTTTATTTGATCTGTGTTGTACCAGTCCATAGCTCCTTATATTTTAAAATCAAGTGAGATCACATCCTCATCCACTATCTCAAAGAGAAAAAAAGATTCTCAATACTTTTAGAGTGTGTGTATGATTTATTTCAATGCTAAGCGTCTATGCAAAATTTAATGCTACTAATCATGATTGAAATGTGTGTTATAAAAAGAGCAGTATTAAAATTTCTGATATTTGCCTATTTTTTGTTCCGGTCTTGGAGTAAAGACAGTATTTTCAAATCCTTTTCTCAACTTAATTTCTATGTTATGTTATTTTTGATGTTATTAACTAAATAATTTTAAGTACTTTGGGGGTAGTTATCTTCCCATAATGTCATAAGGGATTTTTACATTTCTCCTAAAAAAATTACACTAAGGCATTTCTTAAAACATGTACTGTAGTATACATTTTTTCATAGTATGTAGTCCTTATAAGGCTAAAACACTAACAAAAACTCACTGAATGAACAAAAAGAGGTCTCAGTTTTTCATCATTTAAACTTTGAAAGATATAATACAATCTAGTATATAGCAGACAAATCTACAAGTGACCTTACAATAAATAGAAACAGAGATACTATATCTTGATAATACATGTTTGGTATATAAAAAGAATTTAATCTAGTATCTGCTAAATGCAATATAGTTAAACTTATATGTTTACTATATTTAAAATAAACCATACTTAGTGAAGTAGAGGATATTTCAGGTAATTGTGTGATCACCACAAAAATATCAAAAGTATAGAAAACAACCACATCTTTTTATATAAGTAATATAGACATTTTTGTTAAGTAGCAAAATAGTAATTCAAGATTTTACTAATGAAATAAGAGGTTTATAATATTTGAAAAATATTACTAATAGTGTATATTTACTTAGCATGTAACAGGTGTTGATTCACTTCATTTGTATAATAGCCCAGTGAGATAACATAATTATTTCTCTGATTTTGTAGATGAGGAAACTGAAACATAGTAACTCAAGGTGATCCCTAAGTCTACTACTTTAAATGGAATATAACACAACAGTCTATCAAAGGAACATAAAGTTCTCTAGTAGTATGTGTTATAATCATAGACATAATGATGTTATTAAATTGTATTTCAACACTTAATCTTCAAATGGAGATTGATGAATGACTTAACATAATAGTATTTATATAAGACTATTCAGCCAGTGCATTCCACTACACCATGTACCTTTTTTATAAAATAACAGTAGAAATAATTATTAAAAAATACTAATAAAGTGAGCTGATCGATGTCTATACCCAAAGAATCAAAGCGAAAGTACATTAAAGGCAATAACAATGGCTAAGGCATACTCTTATCCTATCTGTTGAGGTATGTGATAGGTTGTGATATGATTATTCTAGATATACATCTGCTATATTAAAAAAATCCCAGAAAATCATAATAATAAATGTATCATATATTCCACTCTCCCCCCAGTTAGGCCAAGCAAAATTAATACTTGCAAATTTCAAAACTAGTCTACTACTTCATTTTTTCAGAAAACCTGAAGTCAATTCAGGTGATATTAATTTACTTAAATTACTAAAGGGCTTCTCCATCCCCCCAAAAAACAAGCAGAAAAAATGTAAAACCTTGAACAAAAATAAGGCATTTTAAAATCCATATCAAATTTCCATGTATAATCCTTTTAGTTAAGCTCTTGCTTGAATTAACTTGATATTTTTAGTTAGATATATAGAATTTTTACTATACTTTGTGCTTCAGATATGTAGGTATATTAGTATAATTGAGACTATCTTTCTAAAACCCCCAAATGCAATCATTTTAATAGGCTGGGCAAAAAAAAAATAACTAGTAGACGTCTTGTGAATTGGCTGTAAGGTTTATATGATTTAAAAATATGTCCTCAAATAGTGATCCTTTTGATTAAGGACAGAGAAGGGATGAGAAAACAAAACATGCTTCCTCTTACCTCCTCATTAATATACCAGTATAGGGATGCATCCTTTAGGACGAACCAGTATTTCTTCCATTTCTGTGAAAAATAACTCTTTGCATCTTTCTTTTTCCAGAGCCAGCCCTCACAGTCGCCACGGCCAAGATCTTTGCAAGAAATTCGTCTTTTGCTCTTGCCTGCTATAGGACCTAAAGATAACAGTGGGTGGAAACGCTCTTTCAATTTTGTAAAAGGTATGAAGGTAGAGGATTAATCTATAGATCCCCAAAGTAAGTCTGGGTACTTAGCAACTTTTAAAATTCTTATTTTCACATTGTATTAGAATAGAAATACACGAAAATCTAACATTTTTCCCCCTACATAAATGACACACAATTTAATCTAAAGTGTATAGTCCCAGTCTCAAATTTTTTTGAGACCATTTGATGTAAAAGGTACCTTGTATTATAACTGAGCTGAGAAGGAGCCAGTCTCGGCACCTCTCGCATTAGACGTTGTGCTCTTTCCAAACCACACTGGGTTCAGGCAAGAGGGGATGAGTGAAGTGTGCTGGTTGATTATCAAAGTGCAAAATAAGCAGGTAAAGGTTTTATTTCCTTTTCTTACCTTTGTTTTTCTTCTTTGATTTGTGCTGCAGAGAGGACTGCTGAAATGTCTGAAATCAAAGATAAGAAAGAATGTTACCTGATGCTCAGAGAGCAATCTGGAGCAGCAGCATGTAACATAGAACTCTCAAAAGCTAAATGATGACTCTAAACCTACATCAGGGACAAATTTTCCTTTTTCCATAGCCTCAAAACAAGTTCATATATATTGTATCATTTAACTTTCTAATCTCCCAGGAAGCAGGAGAGGATATTATATTTGCCTTATTTTGTAGGTAGAGAAACCAGGGCACAAAACACTTATAAAACTAAGGGCTTTCACTTACACACCACTTTGTAACTTTCTTAGGTGTTTATTGTGCTTTCTCAGACAGTATCTCATTTGATTCTCACAAAATCTTATTAAGTAGACAGGCAAATATGACTAACTCTTGCTTCCTTGAAGTTCATCATATTAGCTACAATCCCCTACTGATCTCCTATTCCCTTAGTCCTTAAATATTTCAGCACATAGATCAATATTTTCTTTTCATGTCTACTTCTGTCGCTGTTATTGGTGACTAATCTTCATGTAGATGATGTCAGCACCTTGGCTCCTCAGACTTCCATCTCTAGTGATATTTATCTTCCTATTCCTCAGCTACCCACCTCCATGACTGTATGTTTGATATCTTAAGCATACTCCAGCCACTGCCTCTAACATCTGTGAATTACTTTCTCAAGTTTTAAATTCTTCACTGAGGCATCCTATTCATTGACCTTACTGCCCTCTTGTGCCTGTATTTCTCTCCTTCCACTTTGTTTCCATGGGACATCATTATAATCATTCCACTGAACCATGTTCCCTGTACCATACCTGCCTAGCTAAAGATGGATGTACCATCCATCCCAGTTACTGTTTGTTTACTCTATGCTAAATACTGGAATAGCCTAACAGGTCTAGAGAAAAATCCACAGCTGTATTGACTGATCTAGCTTTAAATTAATGACTATAAGTCACTGGCTCCAAATAGTATACTAAATTGTTCACTATTGTAGTAAGATTAATTATATTTGCATGATTAGTTAAGAGAGATAAGAGATTACATGTGTGCTTTGAATTCACACATATTCCTTCAAAATGAATTTTAGGTAATAGATTCTTCTTTTTCTTTATAAAGATATATTGGTAAGGGGCAACTAGATTTTGTTCTAAAATTTTGTCACCTTTTAAAATAATAAATTTGTCTTTTGTGACACTATTATTTATTATCTTTATTCATTAAATAACACTCTACTTATATTGATAATTTTTGTTCTATATATGATTTACATAAATCTAATGAATATTATGGACGGGTAGCACTCTTAATTGACTGACATATAGTGTATCTCAGAAATAATCACCTAAGTGTTAAAGCACTATAAATATGTATACATGTGGTGTCTGTATACATATATATGGAGATATATCTTATATATGTGTGTATTTATGTACACATCAAACTTTGTAGCATCCAAAGTTATAGAAATTCACAATTCAATTTTGAGAGAAAACATAAAAGAGAAAACCATTATGTTGTGCTGATTTTCTTGAGTGCACTTTGCTTCAAAATAATGACTCAATAACTCAGGGTAGTGTGCTTAAGTATAGTTAATTTACATATAGTTATTTTCCCTAAATTGTTCTCCTGCAAAATTACTGATTGTGTTTTTTTCCTTTTGTGCTTCCACAACTAATCATTATAGTTTTACAGCTCATTATTTTGAAAAATGACAAAGATGGAGGTGGTTTGTTTTCAGAAAGCTACATGAATAACAGACAGCTTAAAAGAACTAGGTTACATAATGTACCTCCTATGCTTTTTGCATGTTATCCCTTAGAACCCGAAGGTCTACTTGAGTAATGTACACAAAAACATGTTTTATGCTCTCCAGGTTTTCTTTTTAACAATATTCTTTTTATTTCCCTATCAACATATTTTCATAAAGATCATGATTACTTATTATAATCAGTGTATGTACTATTGAAATCTGAGAACTCCTAGACATTCAACATAGATTTACCCATCATTCAAGGAAGGAAAGCCTTAGATGTCTTTAGTAGATATTATAAATATAAAAACAGAGTTCTCAAAATAAAGAGTTCTCTTAAGAGAAATTTCATTACTTTTCCAAGTGACTTGACATTTTTTAAAATGAGAAATTTAATTATATGCTTTTGAAGGTAATGAAAAATCTATTAAAACTTTAAAGTTAAGTCTTTGTGCAGAAAAGAGTTAACAGAGCATCCCTGAGGCTGCTGTGTCAGAGGGGCCTACTTATAGGGTTGGTTCTTGGTTGGCAGCTGGGAATCTGGCTGGCAAACAATTTCCTAAACTGATACAAAACTTGCCTGAATAATAAGATGGTTTTGCCTACTTGGGGCACTGAATATTTGCTTTTCTTCGGGGAAGGTAGAATTTTGGTAATTGCTAGGCAGAGGATTCCTATGTGGCAAATTCAATAACATCCTTGAGTGCTGAGTCTCTAATGGGCTTCCCTGGGCAGAAACACTGCATACATCTGACTGTATTTTTGCTACTGGGGGGAAGAGTGCTCTGTGTGCCTGATAATGGGCGAGAGAGAGCACAGGAAACGTATATGCACATTTCTATAGGCTTTACAGGTATCATTTTTCCTTACTGGTCTGGCTATATCTCCTTGGTGTGTCACTGTTAATACATCTTAGCTACAAATTCAACTATATATTGAGTCCTGTGAATGTTAGCAAATCACGGAACATGTGGGTGGTCTTGGGGACCTCTGAAACAGCATCATATGCAAAAAGGTCCTTTACAAACTTATATTAGAAACTATTCATCATTCATACATAGAAATAAGTGCCTGACAGTGAAACTTTCTTCATGTCCTCAGCAACAGTGTGCATTCTCCAGGTGCAAATTTATGACCTTGTATGGTCTTTCTAATAGAATTGATGTAATTCATATATTCTCAGTGACAAAAATTTAATTGGCACCATTTTTTTTTCAGTTTTAAGTATATTGTGCAAAATTTAATAAGGGCAAGGCATTAAAGTACAGACTTATAGAATTTAGCCTTCGCCTTTCTCTCCTTCCCCCTACTTGAATTTCACTGAGTTTTGCTTTCATATGAGCAACTAGGCATTGATCAACCAGTTCCAATTTAGTATTGAGTACATGTGGTATTTATTTTTCCATTCTTGCAATACTTCATTTAGGGGAATGGATAAATTCCCACCTAATGGATACACTGCATGGATATAATACATGTTTTCTGGGTGAAGGACACACCTATAACTGACTTTGACTTATAAAAGCAAACTATGTAACCAAAACACATATACCCCTATAATAATCTGAAATTTAAAAAATGAGGAATCTGGAGAAAAAAAAGAACAGACATATATATGACTATAATGGATAACACAGGGGATCATATAAGGTGCTATGACAACTAACTAAAAAAGGGGCCCAGAATCTTTGTATTCATAAAGATGAATATTTGTCTCATGAGGATAAAAACCGATACTCAATCTTACTTCCATATGTTTCATATTAGCTTCCAATAACACTTCTTCCATATTTATGCTCAAGTATATCTTTTTGAAGTTTTTTCTTAGCAGTCTGTGAGTGGAAAACTATTTTAGTTTATGTCTGAAAATCCATCACTTTTAAATAGCTTGGTTGAATATAAAATTCTGAGTTGAAAATGATTTTGCCTCAACAATTTGAATACATTATCTTCTTTTGGCATCTATTTTTTCTCCTAAGACTTCTATAGTTCTGTCATTTGTTATAGCCTCTCTGTAATTTATATACTTTTCTCTATACCCCTAATATTCTACAGTTTCACTATGATATGTCTGGGTTATAACTTATCCTACTCAATCCTGTTTGGCATTCTTTGTGTTGCACTGAGAGTGTTATTTAATTCTGAAAATTCTTAGGCATTATCTCTTCAAATGGTCTTTACCAGCCTCTCTTCCCTCCCCTCACTTTAGATATATGCTGGTGCCTCTCAATTTATCTTCCATGCACCTTTCATATTTTTTAATCATTCATATTTCTGCAATATTCTTTAGATGAATTCATTCTACTGTCTTCCAATTTCCTAATTCTTTCTCTGATTAAATCTAAAGTTTATCTTATCTATAGAGTGTTTATTTACTGGATACATTTTACATTTTCATATGTAGTTTGTAATGGTGCTTCTGAATATCCTTTTTTTTTGAGACAGAGTCTCACTTTGTTGCCCTTGGTAGAGTGCTATGGTGTCATCATAGCTCACAGCAACCTCAAATTCTTGGGCTCAAGTGATTCTCTTGCCTCAGCCTCCCAAGTAGCTGGGACTACAGGTACACACCACAACACCTGGCTATGTTTAGAGATGAAGTCTTGCTCTTGCTCAGGCTGGTCTTGAACTCCTGAGCTCAAGCAATCTATCTGCCTCAGCCTTCTAGAGTGCTAAGATTACAGGCGTGAGCCACCACACCCAGCCTGAATATGCATTGTTTTTGATCTTTCTGTTTTTATTTCAAAATTTATTTTAAGGATTTTTGTGACGTTCTCATAATTTCCATTTAGTGGTGAAAGAATCACTTGATTGTTTAGTTCACTGTCTTTTCAAAAAGTATTCATTTTCTTTAGATGCTTTGGAATTTTAGCTAGAGTGGGAGGTTTTTCCTGAAAGGAAGTTTCTTTTTGCACTCATCCCTCCACATTTAAGTTATGTGGTCTTTTGCCTCCATTCATTGAGTGCCTTCAAACACTAAGCAGACTTTTTAGTGGAGGCATGTATTGCTGTCTTATCCATGCAGTCCAGCTTGGCCCATGGTTCTGAGTAAACATCTGTCTCTATTCCCTGTTGAAACCCAGGAATTCAGTTTTACACAAGTTTTTACCTCTGGTCAATTGTACTTTTATTCAACTCTTTATTTAGCTCTGGCTAAATATTTTTATTCAACCTCCTTACTCATGTGTGAAGAAGCTCTCCTTTCCTTCCGGTTGGTTTCACCCAGTGAGTCAATTTTAAGGTTCCCACCATAGCTGAAGTCTGTTTGTTCTCTGATACTCCCATCATCTCTACCTCTTTCTGGACTCAGAGTCTAACAGATATGTAGCTTGAGTTCTCAGCTGACATTGAACATTTTTATTTTTTCTTCTGGTCCTTGGAAATTCGTTCTCATTTTTTAATTATGATCATATCTTTTTTTATTGCTATGTATTTGTGGTAAGGTAGGTGTGAGAGCTTATAATGCTTATAAGCCACCAAAAATTGATTCATTTTGTAAGCATTTTTAATAAAAGGCCATTTCTCTTAACAATTGTACCTTCATCTTATTTCCTAAACAATCATTCATTAAAATCTTCCTAATGCCTTCATTAGCACTTTCTGTTTATTATAGTGAGCATCTGGGTGAAATAAAGTGCTCTGAATTTTCAGAGAATGTTCTACAAACTCTAATTCATTTAGTTATGAATTCTTTTTTATTTTTTGAGACAGAATCTCACTATGTTACCCTCGGTAGAGTGCTGTTGCGTCACAGCTCACAGCAACCTCAAACTCTTGGGCTTAAGTGATTCTCTTTCCTCAGCCTCCCAAGCAGCTGGGACTACAGGTGCTTGCCACAATGCCTGGCTATTTTTTGTTGCAGTTGTCATTGTTGTTTAGCTGGCCTGGGTTGGGTTCCAACCTGCCAACCTCAGTGTATGTGGTTGGCGCTGTAATCACTGTGCTATGGGCGCCGAGCCTAGTTATGAATCTTTATCAAGTGCAAAGACTTGAGTGAGCTAAAGGCTATCTAACTAAATAGACTTAACATGTATAAAATTTAGCTCATAATGCCTATGTATAACACTTGTCGACCAAATCTCTTCCTATAGTCTTCTATACCTTAGTAAAAGGTTAATCCCATTTTTTTCCTCCCTTGTGGTTCACGTACAAAATCTTAGAGTCTTTTCTTTTTTTTACACTCCATAACCAATCCATCATCAAGTTTTATCAGTACTGTCTTCAAAATGTATTCACAATATACCTCTATTACTACTACTAATACTACCCTGGTCTAAGCTACCACCACCTCTTACCTAGATTACTGAAGTATCTCCTAACTGCTCTCCCTGCTTCTACTCTTACCTCCTTGAATTTTAATACAAGATTCAGAATGATTCTGCTAAAATATGACTTGAATCATGTTATTATTTTTTAAATTTTTTTATTAAGTCATTTGTACATCATGTTATTCTTATATGCAAAACTCTCTAATAGTTTCTCATCTAACTCTGAATATATCATATCCTTTTAATGACCTTGAAGGCCCCACATGATCTGTTCCTCTGTTACCTTTGCTTAGTGCTCTCTCCTTTGCTATTTTTGTTCTGGCTACACTTAAAATTCTTTTTTTTTTATGAAATCATAGCTGTGTACAACAATGCAAACATGGGGTACAGTGTGGTATTTTGATATACAATTTGCGATATTTTCATCAAACTGGTTAACTAAAATTCTTAGATTATGCCAAATATTATCCCATCTTAGGGCCTTTACCCTTGTTGTTTCTTCTGTCTGGGATGTTCTTTGGCTACATAGTGTCATGGGTCACTGCCTTACCTCTTTCTGGTCATTATTCAAATGCTTTCTTTTTATTAAATTCTTCCCAGGCTTCCCTATCTATAATTGTTATCCTCATTGCCTTCAACACTTCTGGTTCTCTGCTTTATTTCTCTCCTTAACATTTAGCATTATATAAAGAACTTCTATTTCTTATTTATTACTTGAACTTCCACCCATATGTAAATTCCATTACAGGAGGACAATTCTATTTTATGTATTACATTTTCCCCTGCCTAGAACAGAGTCTAACACAGAGTAGGTGCTCAATAAATACTGTTTGAGTGAATGAATGTTGAAAAAAACCATCAGCGAAGAGCACAGAATGTAATCTTAATTACCTGATTGTTTTAACCTGAATAATTTCACTAATCTGTGTATATTACTTAAAGTTCCATTCTTTAGTAGGCCATTGTCTTGGTAGATAAGAGAAAGTTTCTTTTTATCCGATCTCCTTTAGCATTACTTGCAGTGAGATCGTCTTAGTGCATTTAACAGTTTAAATTTAAATTCAAGATGTGGCTGTCAAAAGTACATTAAATCTGTGTCAAAAGATATTTATGCAAATAATTATATGATGAATTATGAATAGATATGTTGAAATCATAATTCTAACCATAAAAATAGAATGTGCTAAAATAAAAGGCCATTATGAAAGTATTGTTGATCCTCTTAACCATGGTGATGCATGCAATAGTATTCTGTTTGGCTATAAAAGATCTCTTTTTCATACATTTGCCTGAAAAGACCATTTGTCTTTCATTTTATTCACAGATGTTCTGTTCAAACTCCATTTGAATGGGGAAGTATGGGGGGGAGGGTAATTTGGGTCATTCTTATCCTGAAATTTTCAGAAGCACTTATTTTAATTGTGGGAAAAAATGACAGTTTCTGTATTACATTTTGAAAACTCAGCTACTATTAAATTCTTCTCAAGTTGTAAATTGCCACACTTATGGAAAAAATTGCAATCAAAATACTCTCTTGTTGCAATATAGCAACTTCCTCTTACTGTAATTTTCTCCAAAGTTCCAACATTTCTTCAGTGACTAGCCAAATCAATAGCTTATTTCTTATACATAAGAAGGTACTTAGTAATTTGAAACACTTGGGGTAAATGATAGCTGCTTCTATGACCATGTGGGATAAGATGCTAATGGAACAAAACACTAAGTCAAGAAATCTTCAATTTATAAGAAGTAATAGCATTGATGGTGGTAGCCTTGCCCATTCTTATGGATGAAAGAAAAACTCAGAGCCAAGTGGGACGAGGGATGTGACACTGCACACACTCTAGGTGCACAGTACAGTGGGATGAGGTAGCTCTGGACTCTGTCAGTAAAGTTGACCTGAACTTTCATTGACTGAAAGTGGCTCTACACTCACTCAAAACTAACATGCTTTTAACATATAAACTAATAAATTAGCAAAGAAGAACAAAAAGGCAATAATTGGGAGAAATCTAGAGAAGATAAAACTACTTTGCTTAGGCAGAGTCAATATCGCATCAAAAGAATGTCATGCATACTAGATTCTAAAAGAAAGAGGTGATTCTTATTCAGGATCCCATGAGGTGAGTCCTCTTTTCCTATACAGTGGTAAGGGAGGAAGAAGAGGAGGGATAAGTTGGTGAATATTTGAGAAGGCTAACAAGATTAACCACCGTTAGGAAACAAGAACTGTCCTTAGGTCATAACAAAGATTTATCAAGAGCTTATTACGTGGTAGTCACAGTATTAGGCACTTTATATAAGCTACCAATTTTAATATTTATAATAAATCTGTAAAGTGATTATTACTAACTTTTTATGGAATAGGAAACTAAGACACAGAATGCACAAATGCCTTGCTCATGATTACACAAAAGGGGGTAGTATCAAAATTCAAACCCAGCTCTGTCAACCCCAAACCTGTGCTCCTAACTAATAAGTGTACTACTGCCTCCCAAGTAAGTATTCCGTAGTCATAGTAACGATAGGAGAGAGAAGAAAAAATGCTTCTGAGACAAAGACATCCATTTATTAAAACTTCCCATGACATGTGATACAAATACATTGCTTTGTGAGAAGAAATAATTTTATAAAACAGAAAGATATTAGCAAGGATAATACTTTTATGTTAATGAGATAATCCAAACCAGTAACATCTTATCAGTTTCTAATTTTAATGCTTTATCAATTTTACATTAGCAAGTTATATTGCTCTGTGGGTTGGAAAAGATGATTTGCAAGGTTTTTTTGGAAACCACTTAAAATATCTTCATGAGAGGAAGTCTCATGCTAACATCTTAATTTTGCAAATGAGACAGAAATCAAGGTGCAGAAAGGTTATAAAGCTCAGTCAAGGTAGACATGGATGGAAATACAGTCACATTTTATTGCAAACCTATTAACAGTAGGTGCCTAGTTAACTTAATTAGCACAGTTAAAAAATCTTGGGTCAATACTGATGAGGAAATCATGGATCCAAATAAGGCAAAAACCTGCCTATCCACTAATTCTTTACACAGGAAGAATCTCTTAAAGCTGACTCATTGTGTTATGCAACTTTTTGCCTGATACATGCCTGATTATTATGCAATGCTTTGACTCTACTTGGCTCACTTTCCTAAGGTGTGGTTTTAACCTGCTGAGGTACTTTCTATGAAGGCAGAAACCATCTGCTTATACCATCACTCTCTATTTAGCTCCTAGCATAGTACCTGATACACAATTACCTGCTGAAAGCATCAATCAAATAGTGACTGACCATCTATATGTATGGGACATTGAGGTATGGCATCTCATATGTAATCTGTCAGCACATCCTGTCCATTTATCTGCAAAACATTTTGAGAGTCCAATTCCTTCCTACCACTTTCACTTTAGCACCCAGAGTTAAGCTACCTTCATGTCTCACTTGAATTAACCATGTCCCTTGTATCTTGTATCCCTGTTGCCACACTTACCCCAGCCCTTTTAGTCTATTCTCAACACACCAGCTGGAGTGATACACTTAGAATGTTTATTTTTCAGCAAGAATGGTATGTATAGTGCCAATGGAGCAACATTATGGTAGGAATCAGGAGACTTCTAACTCTCCATATTTAAGGCCACATTCTATCTCTTTGACTGTGGACAAATCACTGAACTATTCTTGACCTCACAATTTCCTCATTTGCAAGATCAGAGATTTGGACCAGATGCTCTCAAAATGTGTCACAGAGCACTAACGTTATCACTTCAGCTGGTGTGTTGAGAATAGATTAAAGGGGCACTAACTTTACGTGATCCTCATTTAAAAATGAAGGGAAGAACTAGCTAATTAGCTACCAATGTAGATCTAATTATTGATGTTTTAGAAATCATGTGTACCTGTAATCACTGTCAGTTTTAACACTAAATGTTAGATTACTCACTGAAAAGCACTTAGTTTATGTTTGAGTTTCACCATGTATGGAAGTAATCACCAGCCACATGAAATATAGCTATTTTGGAGTGCCTGATTGATGTGTATAATTAACATGGATTTTGCACCTGAAACAGAGGGAGAAAGTTCTAATAGATAAAAAGCAGAATTAGGGCAGCTCCTGCTCCTGACACTTCTTAGTTAAGGCTGGGCACGGTGGCTTATGCCTGTAATCCTAGAGACAAGCCTGAGCCAGAGCAAAACCCTGTCTCTAAAAATAGCCAGTCATTGTGGCAGCTGCCTATAGTCCCAGCTACTTGGGAGGTTGAGGCAAGAGAATCACCTAAGCCCAAGAGTTTGAGGCTGTTGTGAGCTATGACGCCACAGCACTCTACTGAGGGCAATGAAGGGAGACTGTCTCAAAAAAATAAAAAAGTTTTAAAAATTACAACTTGCAATTCATTTTATAATAAGATAATTGAGAGATATAATGTATACTCTTCCTTCTCTTTCATACTAAACCATATAGTAAACATGGTTTTAAGACTAAAACGCTAAATTGGTTTTATCTAACAGAAAGGAAAAGAGAACTTTATTGGAAGGTTTTTTTTAAACTTCTGTGTTTGCAGCAGGAATCAAATCATCATTATGCTGCCAATTTAGGTAACATTTTCACAGTCCTCCCTGTAGTGCTATGCTCATTTCGAAAATGAGAAAACTGGATAAGAGAAAAAGAAAGTAACTTATGAAAGTTCTAATAGGAAAAATTAGATTCTGGAGGGCTCCATATTTGTTGTAATTTCTCCAGAACTTCAAATACACTTATGTTTTGCTTGTCCTCAGCCCACTAATGAGGACGTTTGGGTTGTATAGTTGGAGGAAGAATACATTATTGGTGCATTACCATAGTGCCAGACACAGTATCAGATACTTTATATACATGTACAGTGTCACCACAGGGAATCAAAGCTTTTACTCAACTGTAAAAATATATATAGGGGATTTACAAAGGAATAGAAAATATAGTATCCATAAATATTTATAGCAAATGAAGAAGTGGATTTTATGTGGCTGTTTCTTGAGCCATATAATAAAAACTGAGGATAAATTGACGCTAAAATACAAATGAAGGAGATTCAACATTTGGCTAAGATAGTATGGACTAGGTATACAGCCTTCTGTCTATTTGCAGACTATGTGAAGAAATTCTTTAAAGCACTGTCTAATGTTTTATTAAGTAGAAACTTCTTTAAATAAATTAGATATTCCATCCTAGTTATTACTTCTATTAGTCATCTTTTGATTGAAGATAGATAAAAGACAATTTGAAGTTACATTTTCCAATATATGCTTTGGAAAATTAAATAAGTTATATGGGTAGTACTTTCACAGAAGTGAGATACACTCTTGAGTCTACTCCAGGTTTAGGATAATTTAGGATTTTTATCTTATCACTGAATCTCATACATACTGTCACTAGAGAAATTCTCTTTTTCTTTTCAGCTGAATTTTCTTTTTCTTTCTTTTCTTTCTTTTTTTTTTTTTTATTAAATCATAGCTGAAATTTTCTTTTCTTTTCTTTTTTCTTTTTTTTTTTTTGAGACAGAGCCTCAAGCTATCCCCCTGGGTAGAGTGCCATGGCTTCACAGCTCACAGCAACCTCCAACTCCTGGGCTCAAGCGAGTCTCTTGCCTCCATCTCCCAAGTAGCTGGGACCACAGGCGCCCGCCACAACGCCCGGCTATTTTTTGGCTGCAGCCGCATTGTTGTTTGGCGGGTCCGGGGACTGGATTCGAACCCGCCACCTTAGGTGTATGTGGCTGGTGCCTTAGCCACTTGAGCCACAGGCACCAAGCCATAGCTGAAATTTTCAAAGCAAGTTTTACCTGAGGCACAAATAATGGCCACAGAGAAGGAAAGCTCAGTTTGGTAGCTTCCTACTGCATCAATCTAGCTAAACTGAAAGAAACTATGTTTCTTAGAATGCCCTTTTCTATATGGTTCTAGATTAGGGCTTACAACATAAATTTATGTTAATTTTGGAGACTACAATAAAGCAGCAGCCCTGTTGCGTTAAAGGTCAGTTCAGAGTGTCAGTCACTGCTGTAGTTCCCACATGTTGTTACTTTCCTGCTGGTCTGCCTTGTTGGTGTGGGTAAGCCACCAGCCCTGCAACTCCTCCAGTTCCTCTGAGTGCTGACCCGGGAGCTTGTGAAACTCCATGGTGAAGGGTACCAGCTTCATTGTGGAAGTTGGATGCAGTACTCATTTGTGCTCGTGGGTTATACTTTGTATTATTCTCTCTCAATTCATGTCTACATGTCTAGATTTTCTTCTGCTTTTTTATTTTTACCCAACTTCTGGCTATGCTGAGGCATCTTTACCAGCTTCTCAACTAAGATCTTGCCCTGTATTCCCTGTCACTTAGTGATTGCACTTCTCTGATTAAAGCTTAAATGATACACTCATTAATGCCCACAGGGAATGGGTGATATTTTAGTTGCAGAAGGCATCCTGATTTTCTCATCAGGATGTAAATTCCCTTAGATGCAAATAAACTTTTTTCTATATGGAGTTAAGAATAGTTATAAGCAGTCCCCAGGTTACAGATGAGATGGGTTCTGTAGGTTTATTCTTAAGTTGAATTTGTAAGTTAAAACAGGAACATTTACCTATTAAATGTAACAGCCTCCATCTGTTAAGTGCAAGTTGCACATAAGTCATATATTTGTAACTTTCAGCACAGTGGAAATAACCTTATATATATGGTTTAATTCTAAAAAATAAGTGAAGTAAGTATTACTATCCTCTTTTCACTGATGAGAAACTCAGGTTCACAGAGGTGTCTAGGTTCTTACAGCTGATTCAAGCTCATGTTTCATAACAATAACATTATCTCTGGCCACCTGAATTTTAGAAAAGGCAATTATTTTCTTTAATGTTGAATCCTTTTACCAAGAGGCTGCCAGACATAAGAACTGTTGTCTCTTGGGGCTACTCCAGATTTATGATAAGAAAAGAAACCATGGGAAGACAACTTATCCTGCTATGTACTATCTATGACAGGAAAGTTTGCATTATTTGATCTCAAACTATTCCAGATTGCTTTGGATTTAAGTCTCTTATGATCCTGTTCCTTGATTACCCTAGTATTAGTAGGGATGTTAAGAGACAAATTTAGCAATATTAGAGCTAAGATGCTAGGTTGAGCTCATGATCTTTGGCCCATTGTCAACTGCCATCAGAGTCAAAGCCAATGAAGGCTGTGAACACTTTAACATAGTTTCTGGAAAATTTATATTCAAGAAACCAGAATGTAGTTAATAATTGTGCCTTACTATAGTTTATTTATTTATTTATTTTTGAGACAGAGCCTCAAGCTGTCACCCTGGGTAGAGTGCTGTGGCATCACAGCTCACAGCAACCTTCAACTCCTGGGCTCAAGCGATTCTCCTGCCTCTACCTCCCAAGTAGCTGGGACTACAGGCACCTGCCACAACGCCCAGCTATTTTTTGGTTGCAGCTGTCGTTGTCTGGCGGGCCTAGGCTGGAATTGAACCTACCAGCTCAGGTGTATGTGGCTGGCTTAGTCACTTGAGCCACAGGTGCCGAGCCATTACTGTAGTTTATTAAGAGGAGATTATGGGTAAAATTTGGGTTTATACAGAAAATCATTAAACCTCTACATAGTTTTGTGGAATTGGAGAGTAGAATTTAAGTGAAGAAAATAATTTGGTACAGGTTATGGCCCTTCAACCCTTCAATAAGAATAAACTTTAAAGAATTTTAGGGGTAAGATACTTTTACCTATGGTTTTATTAAACTTCAGATGCTTGATTAAACAAATTATAATGGCAAGGTTAAATAAGAGGAGGGTGATCATGGGATCAGAAAAGGCTTATAAACTACAAAGTTTTAGAAAGTTTTTTGAGGATCTAAAGTTAGGAGACATACATTTATAAGAGAAAAGAGAATGGGGCTTCTTTAAGCCCTGTGATAAAAGCTACTAAAGGCAGATATGTCCCCAGATAGTTTATAATGATTAACCTTAGCAAACAAGCCAAGGGCCTCTCATTGGAATTTATGTTTTATTTTACCTTTTCCTAAAGGCAATAAGAAATTTGCAATAAAATGTAAATTTAATAAATTTTTAACTAAATAAATTCCTAATTCAATTCTTCTGTATCCTGTTTTGTATGGTAGGTACATACCATAATTAAGCCAGATTTTTATGTTTTGCTTCCCGACAGTATCTAACAAAGAACTAGCAGAATGAGACCCATATATGTTCAGACATGAAGCCAAAAAGACTGGCTTCAGTTTATCAACAATATGTTTTATATATTATAGCGTGAACAGATATCTTTCAAGACTGAGGGTATATTGGTGAGTTTTTTTAAATATTCAACTTCTAAAGCTTAAAAATTAATGGAAAAATTTCCACACATTTAAATATTTTTAAAATTAATAAAATTTATGAATTTAATAAGTCTCTTAGGAATTCAATTAAGTCACAAGTCTAATACAGAATATATTTTACAGGCCTGTAACACTTTAAAACAACAGTTCTCAACCTGTGGGTTGCAACCCCTTTGGGAGTCTCTTGCATATCAGATATTTACATTATGATTCATAACAGTAGCAAAATCACACTTATGAAGTAACAATGAAAATAATTTTATGGTTGGGGGTCACCACAACATGAGGAATTGTATGGGTAGTGGCATTAGGAGGCATTAGGAAGGGTTGAGAACCACTGCTTTAAAAGCATCACAGAACATTACAATAAAAGCAAAATAGGCTACTTTTACACTCAACTAATACAAAAATATCAGTACTCTGGGTTTGGTTCTTTTTAAAGTATTTCTATATTTATATTTTAGAAGTATTTTAATGGTTAATTTTTTAAATAGTTACAGAACTATTCAAATTATATCCTTCATCTTTGGTGAGTTTTAGTAGTTTGTGATTTTTGGAAGAGAAATTGCTCCATTTCATCTAAACTGATAAACTTATGTGCATAGAGTTGTTTGTAGTATTTCCTTAGAATTCTTTTATTTTATTTGTTAATTTATTTATTTCTGAGATAGAATCTCACTTTGTCACCCTCAGTAGAGTACCTTGGCATCATAGCTCAAGTTACAGCAACCTCCAACTCCTGGGCTCAAGTGATTCTCTTGCCTCCCAAGTAGCTGGAACTATAGGTACCTGCCACAATTCCCCCCTATTTTTAGAGATGGGGTCTTGCTCTTGTTCAAGGTGGTGTCAAATCTGTGAGTTCAGGCAATCCACCTGCCTGGGCCTCCCAGAGTGCTAGGATTCAGGCATGAGCCACCGCACCAGGCCCTCCTTCGCTTCTTTTAATGTCTGAGAAGTTTGTAGTAACATCCTATCTTTTGCCCTTAATCTTAGTAATTTGGGTCATGCTTCTTTTTTTTTCCTTTATCAGTCTTATTAGATGTTCCATTTTTTTTTTTTTGAGACAGAGCCTCAAGCTGTCCCCTTGGGTAGAGTGCCATGGCATCACAGCTCATAGCAACCTCCAACTCCTGGGCTCAAGTGAGTCTCTTGCCTCCACCTCCCAAATAGCTGGGACCACAGGCGCCCGCCACAA
>CAUYQV010099729.1:0-13318 GCA_963574575.1 Galagoides demidoff | reverse complement strand
GGGGGGAAGGGGAGAGCAGAGAGAGAAAGAAGGAGGGATGGGTGGGAGAAAGGAATACCAGAGAGAGGAAAGGAGGGGGGTGGAGTCTTGGTGTTGTGTCATACCTTTTAGGGGCAAGACACCATTGTAAAAGGGACTTTACCTAACAAATGCAATCAGTATAACCTGGTTTCTTGTACCCTCAATAAATCCCCAATAATAAAAAAGAAAGAAAAAAAAAATACAGAGTGTCCATAAAGTTGGTCTACAATTTAAAATAGATAACTCTTTTAAATTGCACATGAACTTTATGGACATCCTGTATGATATTAATAAAATGTAACTATGCTAAATGGTTCGGGGAAGAGCGAACAGTGAATATATATACGGGGTGGCCATAAAATTGGTGTGCAATTGCACACAAACTCTATGGACACCATGTATAAAACTATTGCCCACGATTAAAAAGCGAAAATAAAAGTTATCCCTTCCCCACAGGTCAAGAAAGAAGACTCTTGAAATTGGGGAGAAAACTTTAGTTATTAGTTTCAAATAAATCTTTCTAGGCACAAATATATACCAATAGCGTACAATGAAACACAACCATCCACATAGAAAATATGTGTGGGTAACATGCCAGGGAATCCTGAAGTTCTGACAAAAGGGGCTGTTGTTGAGTTAGAAATGCAATTAAACAACAGGGCTTTAATGTGTCTTCTTGGCATGGCAAAGGGATGCAGCAAATACTTATAAAATCCGGGAAAAGGCCCTTCATGGAGTGTGCTGTGTGGATGTGTCCACTCCCCAACAAAGGCCTGGCCTTTAAAAAACACCCTTGTGCAGCATTGCAGAAAGCCCGGCTCAGTCCTCACTGTCCTACTTGTGTCTCTGTGATATCATTGCACGTGGACTTCAATATCTGAAGAGGGCGGCTGATGAGAGACTCACCAAACTTCCCAGCGTGGGAAAACTATATGAGACAATTGTTTCTGAGGAAAGTACAGCATGGAATTAAGAGCATGTGTTCAGGGCAAATCAAGGACTTAGTTGTGTGTCCAAGAACAAAATACTTAAACTTCAGAAACCTCATCATTCTCATCTATAAAACAGAGGCAGTAAGAGAAACTATCCCTGGATTGGCGTGAGGATTTAACTAGAAAAGTCACATAAAGCATTGAGCACAGGGCACTGGGTGAGAGCCTGGTGGTTAGAGTATCATTAATATGCAGGGTGGTGAGGTGTCTGCCACAATGCCAAAACAACGCAGCCCCAATGTTCAGGCTGGAAAAATGAGTAACAAAATGCATCTCACCCAAAATTAGCCGCTACATTGAAGATCAGGGAAGAGACTGCAGCAATGGGTGATCAGGAGATGCGCTCAGGAGACCGACCCTTCAGCACAACTGCTGCCATAATGCTGTCCCCATGTCTCTCCTGTTCTGCCTCATCCATGCTACTTCTCAAGGCCCAGGGGTCCTGCTTGTACCATCTGCTCTCCAAAAGGACACTCTCTGAAGCTCATCCTTAAAGTCTGCATGCCTGAGGCATCTGTGTCCACTTACAACCCCACACATGAACACACACAGACCTGAGCAGGACATCGTATATTTCCTGGCATGAGAAAGAGCCTGTGAGCCACATGCGTGCACATGCATGAATGCATTCATGCACATGTGTGTGAATACATGTGAATACACACACCTTTGTGACACTCCACAGTCACCAGCAGGTCTAATACAAGCTTTGATGTCTCTTGTCCCAGTTTTATTTCTCTTCTCAGATCACTGCAGTCCTAGTCTAGAAAGACTTTAGGAGTGGAATCAGGCCAAGAAGTCTCACCAGATTCCTAGTGGAAATAATCTGGAGACTTAGGTATGCAGACAATGTTAAAGGGGACGCAGTGTGGGGCATAGAATTTGGGAGTCAGGAGAACTGGCTTTAAAATCCAGCTTCATGTTGATCTTTATCTTAATCAGAAAGATTAAGCAGCTTCCCCATATCCAACATGGGAAACACCCTACCCCAGAGGACATTATGGTGATCCCACTGATGTTGATCCACAAAGAGCTTCCTAACTGAGGACCAAGAATGCTGAGCTATCAGTATAAATTGTATGATCTGGGGGCTCATTGTGTGAACAAGAAAGCGAAATAACTTTGGCCTCCAAGGTGGAGACTAGAGAAACTCTACAGGGAGCAGAAGTGTTGTGTTATTCAGAGAGTGACAAAGACCACCAACCAGCGGGATAGATGCTGTCTCAGGCTCACTGCTTTCCTCAAAGCTGGGTGGAATAAGACAGGAAAGTGGAGGTTAAGTGCAATTGGTTTAGAGACTCAGAACTCCTTTCCCCTGACAAGTCTCTGGGATGCAGTCAACAAAGCTACCCACCTCCCAGGAGGAATCCAGGTTCATGGAAGTCATGTCCCTCAGCCCCTCACAACCCACAGCATAGCAGAGCTGCAGGAGTAACAGGGCCCACGGGGGGAACAAAGACTCAAGGGCAACTGGGCCCACCAGGTCCTCAGGAGGCAGCCTGTGACCTCACCTGGTATTCACATCCTCCCAAATGCCCCTCCCTGAGTATGAACTGCCTCTCTCTCTCGACTCACTTCCAAAAAACAGAATCTAGTCAAAGCAATCACTTCTGAGATTGGGTCACAACAAACTTTGGCATCTATCTTGAGTGCTCTCTCCTTCTCTCTCTCCCTCTCTTTTCTGTTCAAGAAAGGGAAGCCAGCTGCCATTTCCCATAAGCTGCCCTAAGAGAGGCCCGTGTGGCAAGGAATAGGGGGAGGTTTCCAGCCAACAGGCAGCAAGGAATTAAGGCCCTTAGTTCAATATCTGTGAGGAGTTTAATCTTGCCAATAACCATGGAGTGAACTTAGAAAAGGATCTTCTTCTCTTTGAGCCTTCAGATGAAACCACAGCCCCAGATAAAACCAAGACTGTGGCCACAAGGAGCAGCCCTGCCTGAGACAGAGGCACACAGTTAAGGCCCACCCAGATTCCTGACCCACAAAAACCGTGAGTTAACAAATGTTTGTTGTGATCAACTAAGTTGGGGGTGGGTATTTTGTTACCCAACAGGGGATAACCAATACAAGGTCTCTATCTGACACTCCAAGGAAAAATCCCACCCCTGAGACTGAGCTAGAGAAATGCCTCCTATTCCGGCAGTGGTGGGAGAAATCTTACTGTATAATTTCTCCTTTCTCACTCCACTCTTGTGTCTAGGGGACAACACAGTATCTACTGAAAGAAAAGTTCTTATGTAAGTAAAGAATTTCATCCTGTAATGAAGCTTCTAACAAAGCAGATTTGGACAGAGCCATTTTGACACAGTAGATGTACTGATGGGGCCATTTGGGTCGGGGTTAAAGTAGAGATGGGGACAGGTATGACGGTTAGAGACGACATTGGGGTACTAGCCTTGCCTTAATCAAGAGGTATGGGAAGCTGAAATTTTAGTGGTTTCTTTTGAAGGCCAGGTTAAAATGTTCTTGGCATCAAAATGTCTTTGTCAGAATAGCCAGATCAAAAATGTCAGGTGCTGTCTGGGGACTATTTTACTTAACCCCACTACACAAACCCCACTTCAGGGCCTCCACTGAGGCCCTGAAGCTGGGAAGACTGCCACTAATCTTCCTTTCCTGCTGGTGCGCGTGTGTTTGTGCATCACACACACATACCCATAATCATAAAAGGTGCTCAGTGTCCAACAACACAGGGTCTAGCTTGGAGTGAGTTTCAAGGGCACCACGTTGGGCAGGGTCCCATGCCCAACTTGGATTTGGGCTGTTCTGATTGAGAGGCTGACAGCCACCTGTACAGAGGCTGAAGCTTCACCAAGACCTCTGTGAAGCCCACATCATCAAGGATTTCCCTGAATCGTTCAGCATCCCAGAAGAATGAAGAAAGAATTATGCAAGGTGGACCTAAAGAGTATCTTTATCTGTGAATTGATCATCTTGGTTTTCTGAAGTTCTCTGTCTCTTTAAAGCCATTGATTTATTAACTCTTAATAAAGAGGAGGCTGTCCCTGTGGCTTAGAAAGCTTATAAGGTCAGAGATGCAATAGTTCCAGGTCACCACCACCAGGTTACTTACTACCCAGAGATCTGAACTCCAGCCGCATGGGGTTGGGCCCTGCATATTCCAGCCTCCAGGCCACTTTGCCTCTCTGGGCCTTCTGGGAGAAAATAAGGCTTGGGGTCTGCTAGCCTGTCTCCTCCCAGCTCTAACCTCCTGCCTGTCGGCACCCTCCTGGCATGGCCTAGGAACCGGAATGCACTGCAGTTTCCTAATATCCCACCAAATGGATTCCTTAGGAGCCTGACTTCTGAGTTTGTACTCACCAAGAAAACATTGCAAGCCCTGACCTTCAAAACTCGGCTTGTTCTCATTCCCAGATGGATTTCAAAAAAGAAAAGCTAACTTTTGCCCTCTAGAGTGGGAAATGCAAAAGGCACAAGAGCAGAGCTCTGTGAAATGAGACCACAACAACCCCCCTACCCCCAGGGCGTACATCCCACGGAGCCTCTCCATCCACAGAATGGAAATTCTAGGCGCAGAAGGTGCCCAGACGGACCGGCTTGCTCTCGTTCTCTTGCCAACTGCCGTAAACCTGTTTCTGTCCCGTTGGAGTTACAATGTGGAGCCAGAAATCTGGAAGAATTTAACACCCAGTCGATTCAGACACAGGAAAACATTGTTCAAAGTAAACACTGGAATCCCTCCCTCACCACCCAGGAATGTGGAGCCAGCAGGGTCTGAGCTCAGCAGCTTCTCAGAAAAGCCCCTGCTAAGCTGGTCTGCTTTGGGGCCACAGACCAGGAGAGCCCGGAGGGGCTCCACACGCCGCTCCCTGGCCAAGACAAGGCCAGGAGGTCAGCACACAGGGCTTCTCCCCTCTCCAGGAGCCTGGCCAGTGCCATCCGCAGCCACGGCTGCAGAACCCTATGCTCCCCACAGCACCCAGCCTGTCTGCAAAGGCCAGCACGGTCCTCAAACTAGACTGAGGGACACAGAGAGGGGCTCAGGATGCTGTGGGAATTTCCATTTCCTCTGCCTCCCAGCAGGTTGTGAAAGACTCAGTTTTCCTCAAGGAAGAAAGAAGGCTCTGTATGTAGGGCCGAGGTGCAGTCCCTCTCACTAAAAGCTGTGTGTGCTTCATGGGACGTGGCCATGGACATTCATTCCACTTTGACAGGGACTTTACTAATTCCATTTCTCAAAAGCCATGTGCCAGGGTCCCCACCCCGTTTCCTCGGGCTCTAGGGAGCAGAGAGAAAGGACTTGCTTTATCTGGGGGCTTTATAATGGATCCCAGAAGGACGTTGCCCCTTAAATCGTCTGTGTCACAGCGTCCCTCCGCCTAAAATTCTGCCTAAATTCCACTCATGAAGATGCAGGCCTGAACAGAGAGGAGGAGGAAATGTGGGGGCTGGGAATGGCTCAGGAAAAGAATGCAGAAGCCAGTGACAGCCACGTTGCCTCCTGAACCCCTGAGCCAGTGGCTGGGAAGTTCAGGGACAGCAGCAGCAAGTCGAGTGACTGTGAGGTGGCCAGAGAAACAGTCCACTAAGTGTGACCATGACAGCCTGTCACTTCCTAGCCCTCCCTCCACCCTGCCTGACAGCCAGGACACTCACCATTCCTGAGCCCTGAGGGAGCCACTAAAATCTCACTTAGTGCAAATTGTTGAGGGCCTCCCCTGAGCCAGGTGAGCAGGAGGGATGTCAGCCCTGCTGTCCAGGAACAAGAATAATCCAGACCAGAGGTTATCAAGGGGTGCTCCTGCTGGGACCGCCAGGGGGCTTGTTAGAAATCCAATTTCTCAGGTCCTGCTCTGGCTTACTGAACCTGGAACTCTGGAGGTAGGGCCCAGCAATCTGCATTTTCTTAATCTGCAAGGGGATTTCACTGTCCACAAAAGTCTGAGAACCAACTGACCAAGTCTGTCACTGCCTCACTGGTAATGGAGAAAGACTGTGAGTCTAGTGGTTTGCAGTGGGGAGGTCCCAGGAACAGCCTGAGTGTTGATGTGCGCCCAGTCTCAGAACAGCTAGGCTGGAATGTGGTGTCACTGAAAGCTTCTGATTCCAGTTTCAGAGACACTTTTTCCACCTCAGTTTGGTCATCTTTTCATGGTGATTTCTAAAATTTTATTTGGGAGAAGAGGCGGGAACCTTCCCTCCACTCAAAAGGAAGAAAACAGATGGGTTTCTTTGGATTTGCAGCCACCACCAGATGGGGGCTTTGCTCTGAGAAGGTTCCTGGCCTGACAGCCAAGACCCTCACTCCATTCCTCACCCCTAAGGGATCCACCAAAATTTTACTTAATTGCTCATTTAGGACAAATTATTGAGGGCTTGCCCTGAGCAGGTGAGCAAGGGGGCTGGCAGCCCTGCTGTCCAGGAGGGAGAATAATCCAGACTATCAGGGCCTCCCCCTGTCCACCCTTGATAGGCCCCAGGGAGGGTATACAGCTGGCTTTTCCCACTGAGCTGATTTCTAAAGAGAAGTGCCAGCCCATGACATAAAATTTCACATAGCCTTTTGGCAAATGACCCCCATATTACCGAACTGCACAACCTTCCATGCATGTTGGGCTTAGTCTGACCGGCTGGACAGTGGAACCTGCAGGTCACTTTCTCCTGGGTTTCCCTCACAGGCTGGACCCTCCTCTGCTCCACCTCCAAGGGGAGGGGACTGCAGCTCTGTCCCAGGCACCCTTGGCCTCCCCATCTGAGCACTTTCCCAGGGCAACCCCATCACGGTGGCCTGACTCCTCCCGAATGTGTCTCCAGCTGTGGGTTCTTCCCTGAACTGCAGGCTCATGTGCCCGGCCCCCTTCCAACCCCTCCTCTCTGCTATTCTAGGGGCACCTCAGATCCACCTACCCTGTTCAAACTGAGTTCTTGACACCTCGGCCTCCACACACCCTCAAACCTGCTTCTTGCCGTCCTTTTCTCATTTTATCAAACAACACCCCTAAGCCCACTTGTTGCCAAAGAAACTAGGCGTCTTCCTTTCCTTTCCCCTCATCTCAGAATCCAGTTTCTAAGAAAGTCAGGTCAACTCAACTTGGAGAAATCACCTGACTCCTTTCCACATTCTCTCCAGTCTACAAAGGTAACGATGGCTGTGGCTGCTAATCACGTACTGACTCACACCACGAGCACGCATGTTATACGCACACTGAACTCACCGGGTCTCTCAGCAAACCTGCGTGTTAACTGCTATATTATTCCCCCCCCACGACAGGGTAAAATTTCAGCACAGAAGAAACACCCAGTGACTTGCTCACAGCCAGATGTCTGTTTTGTTGCAAGCAGGATTTGGATGTGGGTAGCCAACTTCAGGACCCATGTGACCAAACGTGTGCTGCCCCGTGTCTAGCTAGATGCTCCCACAGCTTCCAGACTGGCCTTCCTGCTTCCAAGCTTGCCCCATATAATTTATTTTATCCACACAACAGCTAGAGTTATCATTCTAAAATGTGCACCATGCACACGGCAGTCTTCGGGTTAAATATCCCTCCCAGGGGTCCCGAGAGCACTTAGAACGAAACTCAGACTCCTCCTGGTGGCTGCCCCTGCCCCCCTCGCACCACTCATTCATTCTCTCTCCGTGTTTCTTTCCCTCTTTCCCTTCTCCCTTGTCTCTCTCTCTTTCTTCCCTCCCCTGCTCCAGCCACACTGCCCTCCTCTCTATCCTTAAATTCACCAAACGCCAACTATTCCCTCTGCCTAGAATGATCTTCCCACAGAATTTCACAGAGCTGGATTTTGATCACCTAGACCTCAATGTTACCTTCTGGGAAAGGCTTTTCCTAACTTGCTGCTCCAAACTAGCTGCTCAGTCCATCACATCACTTTATTTTATTTTTATGACAGTACTCGGCACTATCTGAAATTATTCCACCTTGGTTTGTTTGCACTTTATTTCCTGCCTGCCCGCTTATAATTTGAGTCCCTGGGAGGAAGAAACTTGTCTGTATTTTGCTTACATCCACCTCGGGACCCACAGCTGTGCACACTTTGAGCCTCTGCTCTGCAGCACATGCCACCATAGAAAGGGGACACAACAGAACGCCTGCCCTGAAGGATGTCACTGTCTACAGTTCCCTGGTGAGGATGTGAAGGAGTGATTGCTCACCTAGCGTAGGACAGCCAAGAAGACATCCTGGGGTAGTTGATTTGGGTTAATTTTATTTCAGCAGTCATTCTGCACCAGACCTGCAGGTGACAGAGATGGATGAGATCAGTGCTCTCTTTTCCTTAGTACCAAGGTCACCTGGAGAGCCTGCAGAGGCGCCCATTGCTGGGTCTCACCCCCAGAGTTTCTGATTCAGTAGAGCTGGGGTGGGGACCAGGAGTCTGCATTTCTAACAAGTTCCCAGGTAAAAGACCAGTATCGCTGGTGTAGGAACTACGCTTGAAAATGGCCAGATTGGACCATTTCCCTGCCACTATCACCATGAGTGTGGCTCAGTGCAACACCGTGTGCCACTTGCTCTGATAAAAACAGGAATTCACAATAGGAGACGGAGCCACCCAGATCACTTAAAAAGGAGGAATCAGGTGACCGCTGAGAGGAACTGAACGTGAATTTAGTTTTGAATAATGAATAAGCATCACTGAGACAAAGAAGGGAAGAAAAACAGGAAAAACTTGCAGAAGAGGACAAAGTAGCTAGCATTATGACGTTAAAAATTGAAATACAAGGTCAGACAATTAAAGTCACAAACTGGTCCTTAAAAGGGTGCTATGTACTACGTTGCTGAATATCACTACAGTCACCAGATGACCAAAGGGGATACTCTGAAAGTGGCAATGAGTTATTAAGTTAGAAACAGGACCTACAGCCGTGCACGGCAAAAGGGTAAGTCACACTGAATCAGTTTGCTGACAGGATCATTTCAAGTTACACCTGCATAGCGTGGCCTGCTCTGTGATTGACAGATTTCCCTGTCTTGAACTAAGACATTCCTTTCTACTGATGCCAAGCCGTTAGACAAAGCTTTATTTCTTTAACCAATTACAAGTCAAAGAACCTCTGAACCCACCTATAACTTATAAGCCACAATTTCAAGATGTCTTGTCTTTGGGTCCAAACCAATGTATACTTTCCATGCATTGATTTATAGTTTTACCTGTAATTCCAGTCCCCCCCCCAAAAAAAAATGAGTAAAACCACACTGCAACTTGCCAATTCTCATTGTCTCAGAACCTCTTGACACTATGTTTCCCAGGTTATGGACATTTATATTGGTTCAGAATAAAACTCTTAAGTTATTTTACAGAGTTTCTTTCCATTAACAAAACTTTTTATAAAATCACAGTAATGAAGACAGCGTAATATTTGTGCAGAACAGACAGAATTTACAGGGAGTAAAATTGCAGCGCAGAAGAAATGCCCAGGGACTTGCTCACAGCCACACGTCTGTGTGTTACAACAGGATTTGGACGTGGGCAGCCAACTCCAGGATCCTGTGAATAGATGGCCATAGAATAGAAAGCCAAAAACAGACCCACGCCTATCTGGCACTTCAGATCAGTGAGTAAAGGACAGTATTTTCAACAAACACTTGTCTCTTGAGTATTAGTATGGAAGGATAATCATACTAGCTTCTACACTCTCACAATATGCAAAAATAAATTCCAAAAGGGTTATATTTCTAAATATTTGAAGTAAAACTCTTAGTACCATAGGAAAATATCTATATGCCCTTGGGGTAGGAAAGATTTTTTAAAACTAAGAATTTCTGAATCCCAGTACTGTGGGAAGCCAAAGCAGGTGGTTGGCCTGAGTCAGGAGTTTGAGACCAGCCTAAGGAAGAGGTAGACTCAATCTCTACTAAAAATAGAAAAGCTAACCAGGTGTTGTGGCCCACACCTGTTCTCCCAGCTACACAGGAGACTGAGGCACAAGGATCTCTTGACCCCAAGAGTTTGAAGTTACTTGAGCTATGATGATGCCATGGCACTCTACCCAGGGCCACAGAATGAGATTGTCTCAAAAAAAGAAAGAAAGAAAGAAGAATTTCTGTTCATCTGAAGATACCATTGAGAAAATGAAAGGAAAAACTCAAAATGAGAGATTTGTGCTTTGTATAACCAAAATGGTCTGTATACAGAATAGTTTTTATTAACAAAAAAAGGACTACAATCTGTAAGAAAAAGATCAAAAAAAAAGAAAATTGGTCAAGAGATTTTATAATAGGCACATCATAAAAGATGAGATCCAAATGGCAAAATGAACAAATGAAAAAGTACTCAACTTCCAGGAAATTTGCATCAAAACCACAGTGAGGCCAGCACTTGTGGCTCAAAGGAGTAGGGTGCCAACCCCATATGCCAGAGGTGGTGGGTTCAAACCCAGCCCCGGCCAAAAACTGCAAAAAAAAAAAAACCACAGTGAGATACCACCACCGACCCACAAGAATGGCTACAATTTCTGTAACTGACAATACCTCTGGGGTGAAAGTTTAGAACAACGAGAACCACATACACTGCAGTAGGTATGTAAGTTGAAAACAATTGGACACCACCTACTTAAAACATGTGCCCACCCTCAGACCTGGCATTTCCATTCTGAGTTCAGATATGTGAAAATGCACTGTCAAGAATATTTATAACTGATTTATTTATAATAGCCCAAAACAAAATAACCCCAACATTTATTTACCCCAGGAAAATGGAGACATCCACAGCAGTACATTCGGTGGGACTCTACGCAGCAGCGCAGGAAACCATGTGAAAGACTCACCAAAACAACAGAGTAAAAGAAGCCAGACATAGAAGACTAAATAGATTCAGAAAACAGGCAAATATAGTGTTTAGGAAGACCACATTTGTCCTGTGTAAAGCAAGGGTGTGACTTCCATAGATTCTGAGGGTTATTGATGCCGGGCAGGGAGCTCCTGGGAGCTAGCACTGCCCTTTGGTTTGACATGGGTAGTTGTTATGAGGCGGGGTGTCCACTTCTGACAAATCGCAAAGATGTAAGCTATATGTGTATATTTCAAAATTTAAAAGGAAATTTTGTAGGATACAGAATGGCAGAGCAGGGGAAGGAAGTGGAAAAAGTGGACAGAAATGAAAACAAAAACTGCCAGGAGGGAAATAAACTTTGTCTAGGAGAAGTACTGAGTGGTGGTGGGAGAGAGCTTGACCTTGGACTGTCAGCGTGGCCATGGGCATGGATGGTTCTCTGCAGCAGCATCCAGGAGCCCTGGACTGAGGGTGGGAGGCGGGTTAGTATCTTTGTGAGTGGGAAGGAAATTAAAGATCATGTGGCAGGGGTGGGGCTGCAAAGCCTGATGTGTACCACTAGGCAGCCACACCTGTCAAAGACAGACCAGCACCCACTGACCTGGAGGCTGTAATTAGCAAGTTGGCCCCCAGTGTCTATCTAAGGCCAAATGCAAATATCCAAAACCAGAGAACAGTCATTCTTTCCCATGTTTCTAAAAAACTTTAGAATTACAAAGGTAAAATAAACATTTATTTTAGAAGCTAATAATGAAAATTGAAAACCAGAGTAGGCCAACTATTTCCCAGGCTACAAGCCTGATCAGCTACAAATTCCTAGTGTCTGGTTTCAACCAGAGCTCACTGTAGCCTGGACAGCCTTTTCTCCTTTCTCCTTAATTTCTGATTTCCCCCACTGTCCCACACCCCCAGGGTGTTCTCAGCTGCCCTGTCTGTGGTGGGCTCCCCACCAAGCCTCCTTCCCAACACCTCTGCTGAACCTGTGTAACCGTCTGTCACCAAAGATGCCAGTGGCCAGAAGAAAACAGGTGCTGGGAGGCCCTCAAGGGTCCCGGGGATGACACAGGGCAGGGACCTGGCTGGAGCCAGTAGCTGGTGGGAGAGTCTGAGTTGAGATGCACCACCTGCCTGACACCACTCCAGGAGCCATGGCTGGTCGGCAGGGGAAGAGCAAATCCTGACAGTCAGAGGGCGGGCTGGGCACAGGGGCCAGGAACTGAATCCCGCACAGGAGTGCCCCATGAAAGTTCAGAGCTCAGACACTGGTGTCAGGCAGCAGTGGGTTTAAGGCCTGTTCTGGCATTTACCAGCCCTGTGACTTTGGGCAAGTTACCAACCTCTCTGGTCTCATTTTTCTCCGGTGGAGATGATGCGGATGGGTAGCAATGGGTGAAGACCCTGGGGCCAGGCAAACGTTCAGTTTTGAGAGCAGATGCATCTCTGCCCTGTGGCCCCACACCAGTCAAACAAGTGGAACAAGGAAAGGATTGTGTGTGTCCACAAGCAAAGATATCCCCGTAGATCAAGCCTTCGCTACCTTTTCAAAGCTTTCGTGCCCTGCCAGTGGGAGGTGATGCCTACTGATAGCACTAGACACAGGGCAGCTGCATCTGAGAGCCGGGCGACAAGGTCCTGGTGGGTCCCTGTCCTTCTCTACCCTCTGCCCCACCTCCTACCACTCCAAGCGGCCCCCCTCTGCCCCTGCCCCACACCCAGCACTGTCCAGATGTCCTACACTGCTCCCCCTGCCCCACCTCCTCTTTCAAAAACTCCAAAGTCTCCCCTCCTCTAGAAAGTTCTTTCCTTCAATTTTTCTCCTTTTCTCTGCCAAAATCCCCCAGGGAACGGCCCCTACCCACTGCTGCTGCCCTTTTCCTCCCTCCCCAAGACCCTGCAGCCCTCATAGCCCTGTGACAGGGACAGCGCAGGGCAGGAAGGAGCAGAGGCACAGCCACTAAGGGGCTCCAGAAGGTGCACACGGGATCTGTGCACATACAAAATGACACACACACACACACCCCAACATACACACATACCAACAGACAGACACCCCAACATATACACATACCAACACACACACCAATACACAGACACACGTACCCACACACACACACCCCAACACAGAGACATACACACCAACATACGCACCCCAACACACACACCAACACACAGACACACAGAGACACACACTCAGACACAGACATCACACAGAGTCACACAGACACATACAAACACACAGAAATACAGATACACACACACACACTTGGGGCAACAGCAAGCCATTCCAGTGTGGCAATCAGGGTGCTCGCTCTGGTGACAGAAGAGGAGGCAGCCCTGGGGCCATTGTCCTGGGAGGGCCTGCCCTGCCTGGCATGAGGGCTCCAGACCCAAGGGTGGAGCCCGCAAACTCCACCAAGACCTCCAGCAAGACCTCCAGCACCTAGAGGGTGAAGAGCTGGTCCTAGGACTGCTGCGGGGGGGGGGGGGGGGCGGCGAGGGGGGGGGGGGGGTGGGGGCGGTGGTCCAATCCCGGGCCGGGGCGGCGGCCCGGCCCCGCCCAA